>AYEL01080364.1:0-15220 GCA_000484575.1 Olivierus martensii
ATCATAATCTCTAGATTGTTCATGGGGAAGGTTTCACTTATATATAAGCTATCTGATCATTAAGTGAAGGTGATGAAATAATTCCTCAATTGAATTCCCATGTCCAATTTCTTTCTCTCATGTCTTCTATAAGTGCTTATTCAATTTCTTTCATCAAACTGTATGTTATGAGATTTGACTATATATTGTATATATTTATTTGGTTATATATATGTGCAAATTAGAAACTGGAAATATTTACATTATTTATTTATTCTTATAGTTTTTTATTAATGTATTTGAAAAATGTGTTTATTGAAAAATAGTAATGAAAACATATATAAACAGATGGAAGAAAAGTCTGTACTCCTCCAAATAACTTGATAACTATCATAGATTTCAAAAATCTGCTAATGCTAACAGATAGGAAGTGATGAGTGGGTAGCTGATTATGCAAATGAGGAAGTTGCAAATCCTATTTCATAAACTGTAACAGATGGGAAAAATTTTCGATTACAAACTTGTCCAGCGTTAAGTTCTGAGCACAACAAAAAAAAAATTTCATCAAAATCGGATGAATAGTTCACTCAAACATAAAACACTTAGATTTATCATGTCAATTTCTTGAAATGCCCAAGATCAGTTTGTTCACAAACAGCAATTGATGAGGCCACAACAACTTTTATTCTTGTATAATAACAATAGAAGAACTTCAAGACTGCATCATTTTTGCTTATACAGAGATTTCTGGTGATACTCTAAAAACTGTGAAGAATTCCATCCAACATCATACTCAACTGTACTTATGTGTTAGTGAAAGATATTTTGAGCACATCATTGATTATTTTTTTCTTGTTGATTAGGCTCTGTGTTTTCAATTTATTGATTTGGGGTATTATGTTTTGGTGTTGGTTTATCATCTACATGTCGAAAATAAGTGTCAACCCTTTGCATTTAAAAATGTTTTCATTTCATTTTTGGGCAAACTATTCATCTGATTTTGATGAAGCTGTTTTTAAAATATTCAAAATTGAATGCTGAACAAGTTTATGCTTGGAAATTTTTCCCTCTGTGTTATGGTTTATGAGAAAAGATTTGCAAGTGTCCTCATTTGCATAATAAGTTTATTTGAAGGTCAGCACCAGGTAGCCCATCAAAGACATCCTCTTTCTTGGCATTAACAGATTTTTGAAATCTATGATGTTTATCAAGTTATTTGGAGGGGTACAAACTTTTCTTCCATCCTGCATATTGTTAATATCTGACATGATTTTGATTTAAAAACAAATGCAGATTTTTCTCTAAAGATTCTATAACCTTAAATTTGTTAAATAATAATTATTTCAATTTAGTTTTTATTTGTTTACTGAAAGGGTTTTGATAACAATATTTTGTTTTTATGTTCCTTACCAATAACTTTTATATTTAGATATTTATGAAATTTAGTGCATATGGTCTGCTATTAAAGATGACTTTGATGATCTTAATTTCATCCATTTAAAAATGACTGACATTTATAGAAACTAAACCAATTCTTTCTAGAACTATTTGTTAAAATTATTTGAATTAATAATTCTAATTCTATAAATTTTCAACTTTTGCTGTTATGGATAAGAGTATCCCTACTATTGGAATGAGGAAAAAGACTTGCATTTGTCTGATTTCTAAGATGAATTAAAATTTTATTATAATTTTTTTTGTAATTCTTTTGAAATTTTTATCTTTAAAGAAATTAAATGAATTAACTGCTAATCAAGCTATCTATTGCCATGATATTTGACAAGCAATTTTGTTAAAATCTGATTTATTTTTCTAATTCTATTTGAAAATATATTTAACAAAAAGAAATAAAAGAAATTTGAAAACATTGATAACAAAAATTGTGATAGTTTATTATCTACATAAAGAATGCATATGAAAAAATTAAAGCATTTTTCATATGACAACAGAATTTTTTATATAATAAAAGGACAGTGATAGAATGATATACAAAAAAATATTGCAGTTTTCAATATTTTTCAAGAATAATCAGAATAAGAGTTAGAAATTAAAATTCAAAAAGTTATATCAAGTTTTGAGGATCTAATAATCATACTATGTTATAAAGTTTTTAAATTTATTAAAGTATGACAGATGCTACATTTTCTATAAATTCAAAGATATTTAAATATATAATGCAATTTTCAAACACTTTTCAAAATATACATAACACATACACTTTTCAAAATATACATAAGATTATTAATTTATTGATATCAAATTGTCCTTATTAATACCAAATCTTAAGAACATGCAGTTAATATTTTAATTATTCATTCATAAAATTATCATCATTAAAAAAATTGTAACTTATAAACAAAGTTTTCAGAAACAAAATCATAATTTAATAAACAAAGTCTAGATTTGAGAAACAACAACAAGCTTATTTATGAAACCGAAATGCTTTATTATTATAAAGCACTTTTGGATATTAAATCATCATCAGTGGACTACAATCTGAAAGTGCTTTTTAATAAAAAATCATTTTCCAAAGCTTATTGTATTAAAAGCAAACTTTAATGCTTATATAATTTGATGATTTACATAAATTCATAAAATCAAAATAAATAATAGTGAATATGTATATTCTTTTAATTGTTTAAAATAAGTAGAAGTTATAATCAAATGATTAACTATAATATATTAATATTAAAATTTGTATTAAATTTTACACAATAATTGGCAAATGCTTTAAAACATGGCCATCTGGTTGAATTTTTTAAGCCTCGTTCTATTGTGCACTTAATGAATAATAACGTAAATGTGTTTTAGACTTTTATATGCATTAGGAAATGAAAAAGACTGATTTGCTATACAGCAAAATTCACTTTACAGCATTGGTCTGGAACATTACTGCCACAATAATAAGTTATTGTGGCAGTAATGTTTGTATACATTTCCATAAGTTTCACAAATATATTTATCTATCACCAGATCAAAAGGCATTTGTAGATAATATAAAATTTTCAGGGATTATTCTGCATTGCTGCATGATATGGAATTTGATTTTATTAATAATAATAAAACATTTTTATTTTCATTATTCTAATATTAATAATCTGTTTTGCTAAAATTTCAATACTCCTATTTTTCACTGCAATAAATCTTATTAAAAAATATATTTGTTCAAAAATCTGAGTTTCAGCACTTATAGCAACAGTAATAAATAAACAAGAACTTTTATTGATAAAAACTGGAATATTTTTAGTTCATACAAACCATCTTCAGCAAAAGTAGCATAAAATTACAAAATATGCTTAAAAAAATAGAATACTTCAATTTTAAGAATGAAATTATTAATTGAAAAAAAAATTGTAATTTATGACATATTTCAACTGCAAAAATGTGAATTATATTATCCAAAAGATTTTGACTTTATATAATATAATGTCACATACTCCATACTCATAGCACACAATTCTGCTTTTTAAAAGTTCCCAAAGGCTACTTGTTTATTATATCTTTTAAGCCAGCCTGTTGTCATATTTCTATAGATTTTCTTAGAAGTCTTTTTTAGCTATTACATGGCCTTATTACTATTGCCTGCTCCCAATTCATTACCATATTATGCTCATAAAATCTAGCCAATAATAATAACAAACTTCCTGCCTCTGTGATCATGGACATAATATCTGTGAATTCAAGGTTTCTTTTACTAGAAAATAATTTTCTTTCCTGTAAATTCTTTATTTAACTGCTATGTATCATTTTCCAAGTAAAATTTATACTTGAAAAATGTTACTTTATACGTAAATCTACCTAATAAATTTTATTCTATTATTGAACAATATAATAATGACTAAATGATGAAAATTATTAAATAGTATCAATTCTAGTATCAGAAAGAAAGCACTGTAACCATGACCCTGGCTTATAACATTAAGCTTATAGGTTTTCTAGTTTCAATAAAAGTCTCAATTTTCAGGAACCTAACTGATATTAATTGAGGACTCAGTATGTATGATAAGTATTTCAGTCTTAAATCTATTTAAAATACACACATATATATGAATAACTTATGAAAATAAAATTTTCTCATTGTTAAAATTTATATTATGTATTTATTTCATTTCTTTAATCACTGATATAAATTGACAAAAAATGATATGGCTTAGAAAATAGAATCACAAACCAATTACAATTAGTTTTTTATTTGTTTTATAAATTATTCTCATATGGTATTATAAAAAAAATATATAAAAATAGCAGAAAATAAGCCAATGTATAGATGAAGGCTACTATACACCATTCTAGCCAACTGATTAAATAGATCAAAATTGTTATTATCTGTTTAAAATCAAACCTTCCTGATATGATAAAGCTTAATGTTGAATCACTTTTCATAAACTACTAAAACATTCTGTAATAGTAATAGACTAATAAACATACATGAGTAAAAATTCGAATAAATTTACTTTAACAAAAGTCAGAAACTTCAACATTTTATAATGTTTGGTTAATATGTTTAGTATAATTTGTAAATTTACAAAAATTTTTCTGGTGAGACATTGATATTTTCAAAATAGTGGACATTGAAACTTCTGCGATACTATCTTTAATATATCTTTAATTATTCATTTGATTTATATGAAATTTAGTAGAATGGACAAGATGCTCTTTCTATTAAATTTGAGATGATCTTGATAACTATCAGTTAATCCTTAAACTATAATCATTTTAAAATTGGTTTAAATTTCAAAAATTTTTTTCAGATATCTTTAAACTATTTGAAATAAAATTATTTCCATCAATAAAATTACAAACTCTTCAGCAGAAAATTAACTTTATTTTCATAGAGAACACTAATGATCTTGCATTCAAATGATTATAAATGATACTTTAATCATTTATAATCATTCTTTTTCATTACAAAACATCTTAAATATAAATTCAATTCTCTTTGTATTGGATGCACATATTTGATAAACAACTTTTTAAGGGAAACTGATAAGATATTGTTAAATGATTCAATATATTATTGTTTGACAGAAAGAGCTAAAAATAGAGAATTAGATTATTAAATCCTATTATAATTTACTTTGCATGTTAAGAGTTCATTGTATTATTTGCATTTCATTAGCAATTAAAATTTTCATCTTAATTAAAAGTTTGTTTGCAAATAACTTTTGTTCACATTCCTAATTCAATGATTTAACTAATATATTATTAATTTATGATAAATTCAAGTGATATTCTAATAAATTATTAGTCATCATGAAAATATTGAGTTTGCAAAAAAGAATAGCATTATTATATACTGATATATTAAAGGAGTAAAGTATTATTTATTATTTTATTTAATGAAATTTAAATTAAATCCCATTTATAAATATTTAAGAGATTAATAGAAACTAAATTTGTTATTGAAATAATTCTTGAAGCATAAACTTTTGTATTTTTTAATATTCAGGTATCCTGATTAACTTCATCTTCTCTGAGGTATAATAATGAAAAAATGAAATTTTTTAACATACTAGTTAATAATTCAATAATATTAAGTTTCATATTTATTAAAAATAAATTCCATACATTTTGAAACATATTATAATCTTATAACTTCATCATAATTAGATTATCCAGATTTTATTCAAAATTTAATTTCCTTAAAAAAAAGAAAAATTTTTTTTTATAAAAATTATAAAATTACAATAAGTAAAAATCTTAAACTATCAGTTACAATCACAGTTTCAATAAAACATATTACAGATGATGAATTTTTATATTAAATGTTTCCCCTTAAAATATTTAAAATTTTATTATATATTATTTAAATTTAAAATCTTTAATCCAATAAAATATGAAAACATATTTAATGCAAAAAGATTCTCAATTAATTTCTTAGAAATACAAAATTATATAAAACTTTAAAATATACAAAATCATTAGACTTAAACCATGAACATTCTGTTTTGATACAGTTAATTAAATTTGTTCACATAATTTCAGGTTTAATTTTGCTTTTTGCTTGGGTTTTATAAATTTTTAATGACATTGGAATTTGTTCCATTCACGGATAATTGTGTTGGTTTAAATATCTCAATGATTCAGAGGTTTGAGATTGAATAATTTATTTTGTTAAAAAAATTCTTTTCCTTGCAGCATGAAGAAATATTTTAACTAACATTGTTGTTTTAATTATTTTATAATTGTCCCAGATTTCTGTGATTAATATGATTAGACAATTTCCAACAGATCATTAATCTTTTTAGCATCCAGTAGACAAATTCTGGGGAAAGGCCAGCAGTCTGAAATATGTGTTTATAATAAGCCCTTTTAATGAGCTTGCAGGAAATTTAAAATTTTTTCCTTTCAGTGGTGATGCGATTCAAATGCTTGGGATGATGTGATTTGATACAGCTAACATTCTATTTATTATTTAGGATTATTTAAGTTTATATTTACTTATAAACTTGTCATAAAAAAATTAAATTTTAAAAGTTTAAACTTTTATGAATTTTTAAATAAGTTTCTTTCAGCTGTGTAATATATATGTGTGTGTATACATATGTAGTATTCAAAAATAGAACAGTATTTTTTAATAATCAAATTGATTTCTGCACAGGTTGGAATATATAATGCTTTATCATGTTTGATAATTCTGATATTAATTTAGGAGCAGATCTTAATTGGTGTTTTTTAATAGGTTTGAATACTAGAACACCAACATTCTAAAATTGTTTAATTTGTGTTTGGTTTTTTCAGCACTATTTTATTACAGATTTTTAATACTAAAAATTATTATTAGGCATATATTTTAAAATTCACCTAATTTGAAAATACAAATTTAATTTCAATTATTTCTGAAGGATATATCAAAATTAATATTACATCTTAATAAAAAATTTCTTTTTGCATAGGTATGATTTAAGGAATTTATCTAATTCCAGAATTTTTTAACCTTATAATTTCAGATTGCAAAGAATTTAGAATAATTAAAATATTTTTAAATAATTTAGATCATTAATTTTCAGAAAGTTCAAATAATGCTTCATAAAATTTTAAAATATAAAACATACTGTGTTATTCTTCATAAATTTTTAAAATTATCAATATATTAGTTGCACTTAGAAGAAAAAAATAAAATTAAAATATATTTTTTAAAACAATAATATCCAAAAAATTTAATATTTATTTTCTTTTCAAATTAATGAAATATTAACAAACAAATAAGTTTTGAAACTATTAATTGAAATATTTAAATTTACAATAAAATTTGTTGTTGAAATGATCTTGACACAATTTTAATTTTTCAACATAACTTAATATAACTAATAAATGAACTAGCATGATAAATAATAATAATAATAATAATACTATAATATCAGAAATACATGAATTGTATCTACAATTAGCATAAAAATATTACGTGATTAAATAATTACATTATTAATTTTGCTTTAAAAAATTCACTATAATTTAAAATACATTCCATTTGATACATATTGAATAATTCATTTATTAACAAAAATACATAATACAGATAATGTACTAAAATTGCACAAACAGCCACAAAACTGTGCAGATTATTGTTTCATTGGACTTTGCAAAATATTATTACTATTTTCTAATAGATAATTATTAACAAATGAAGTAGAAAAATCATATAATTTTTTTAATAAAATTAAGCACTAAGAATGTTTAGCATTTGAGAAATTTTAATTTCAGATCACCATCACCAGAGCCAATTTATAATAGTGAAGGAAAAAGACTAAATACAAGAGAATATCGTACTAGGAAAAAATTAGAAGATGAACGTCATGCTCTTATTCAAGAAATGTATAAATTTAATACTGATTTTAAACCTCCAGCTGATTATAAGTAAGTAAAAGTATTATTTGCTTTTATTTAGTTCATTAATTCTATCCCTTACATACCACTCTTAAAAAAAGGTATGAAGTACATAGAAATCAATAGTATTATATAAGGAGTAGACACTAATAATATTATATAAAATAATAAGAATTAATAATAAGATCATGAAAATATTTACAGCAAATGAATAACAACAACAACAACAACAATAATAATAATAATGTAGAAATCTTATTAACTAAATTTTTAATAAAAATATTCAATAATTTTCCACTTAACATTTTTGACAGATTTTATAAATATATTGTATAATTTCAATTGTTTATTTAGGAAAAACTATAAATAGAAATATTATATTGAAGCATTATCATTCAAAAGAGTTACTGAAATTATTCTGCAGAAATTATACATCAGATTTAATAAATAAATTAAGTGCATATAAACTGATAATAGAAGCTAATATAGAATGGCATGCAGCATGTAATAGAGAATATCTAATTGACTTTTTCAATCAATTAATATGAAATAGATGTCCTCTACATTACATTTTTTTTTTTTTTTTTTTAATAATTATTTAAAAAAAATTAAAAAAAAAAATAAATTTTTTTTTTTTTTTTTAACTTCAAATATTTTGTATCATATTGATAAAATCTTGAAAGAATATTTTTAATTTATATATATATTTTTTATGCTATACAATATAATTAGTTTTTTTTATTTTTACAATATGAAAATTACTGTAGGAAAAGAATCTTGAGATTAAAAGTTCAATTTATTTGTTACAATATAAACATATGTTGTTATTGCAGCAGTGATACTCCAGACCACCACTGTAAAGCAAATCACAACCTTTTTTTCATATGCTAATGCATATAAAAGTCTAAAAATTTACATTATTATTCATTAAATACAAGATAGCAGTAAGCCTATAAAATTCGGCCAAATAGCCACATTTTAAAGCATTCACCTTGTAGGATCCAGGTTTGATTCAGGGTCTCACACTTTGTTTTTCAAGATATCTGTATATTAATTTATATTTTATATACTATGCTATATTGGAGCTAAAATTCAGTAGTTTTAGAGCTATTTTAAGCATTATTTTGCAGATAATTTTCATTTTGAGATATTGAATATAATTATGAAGTGCCATATTAGCAAAGTTCTAAAAAACAAAGCACCATATAATGCAAGATATGCCTATATATTTAAATTGACTTCTCAATACAGGCTACCTGGTGTCTGGTGCAGTTTGGCCCATGAGGCCCTTGTGCCATTAAACATCAACAAACCAACCAACCAGCTCAATACAGGCACTCCTTTAGTTACAAATATTTGTACTTATGAACATGAAATTTTATTTTTAAATTCAAAAAAGTCTTTGATATTGTTCAAACAATTTGATGATAATGCTCTAGCAATCATATTATGTAAAATTATATAGTTAAGGTATTGTGGCAGTATTTCAAGATGGCAGTGATTTTATATACAGTCAAACCTCTTTAAGCCGCCACCATCGGTTCGAAGGTCCTCTCTGGAGAACTAATTATTCGCACTAATTGAGGCCTACCTGTACATGTGTATAAACCAACTCCCAACTTCAAAGTTTAAAAATTCATAAAAATTTGAAACACGTATATAAGCCAATTCCTCAACTTTTAAGTATTAGAATAATATGGCATTCATTTGAAGTAAATAGATAATTTCTTTCAAAATTTAAAATATTTTCCAAATTCCAGTTCACTATTGGAATAAAAAAGGCCACTTAATAAGTTAAATTTCAAGTGTTTTTTTTTTTTCCTTTCTTCTTCTTCTTTGAATACTTCCCATCCTGTTACATGGATATAGGCATGATACTGTTGTTGTTGTTATTGTTATAAATATGATCACTTATACAAAATTGTAGATTTATAGCATTGAAATATTGTGAGAAACTAGATGGAGAGCAGGACAAGATTGTATCATATTGCATTCAGTTACATTTCTCTATAATAAAATTTTATTGAAATGTTTGTTCAGAAAAAATATAAAAGAAATATTTAATATTTCTATTATATTTGAATCACATCAAAAATATTTAGCAGAGTTTAAACAATATAAATTCTGAACCAAAACATGCAATAAAAGTTTTGCTGCATTTAATCAAAGTGAAAAGCTGACTAAATTAAATATCTGACAAATTTAATATCTGAAATCAGTCTTAAATAATCACCTTATATTTTATAAACAATCAAAATTATTCAAAAATGCACAAATTGTTGATCAGAAATATTGCAGATCACAGTATTTTCATTTAATATTAACTGATGATACATATAATGTTGGCAATGTGGCCAGACAGATGGCCAACAGACATTTGATCAAGCAGACATTGAGTTGACAGACATTTAGCTGAATGTTCTCCAATTAATAGAATGAACAATTGGCTGAATGGACATTTAGCTTTTCTAATTTTATTTTTATTTTTCCTTTTTAATTTTTAATTTTTATTTACTGGTATTCTTTGTAATGTAATTGCTTTATAAAACAAATAATATAATGGCCACCTATCCAATTTTGATCATATGTGATAGAAATTGTATGACACCCTATTGCAGTGTGAAAATACGAAAATTTGAGAAGGTTTCTGCAATATATGATAAAATTTGAAGTTATCTAGTGGGCACATCTAACACCATTATTAAACCTTAATCCCATAGAATGACATGGGAAAACATTCTAGACAGGGCACTCCTTCAAATTTTATCATAAATTGCAGAAAGCCCTCTCAAATTTAGTATATTTTCACATTTTATAATCAAAATTAAAGAAGGCCCTCTTGATTAATGAATGACAAATTAATGATTTACATCTTCAGTTTGTCATTACAGAATAAATTAAAAATTATAATTTTCCTTTAAATATTAACTTCTTATTAGCAACCTTTTCAATATATCTACTACTATGTATTGCAGGAATCGAATAGTCTATCTTCTTAAATTAATGTCTTTCTTGAGTTTTTGAATTTAGCACTTTAAGAATATTCAAATTTTTTTCTACTTTATTAATCAGATTTAACAATAATTTATATGAAAAACTTGTTTTAAAAGCAAATCCAATTCTCATTTTTGTTTAAATTTAGTAGAACAATGTTTAAAAGCATATTTGAATAATACTCTAAATGCTGCTTGTTTATACATAACTGGATCATAGGAATGATTTGGGATAAATATTTCCCTGTATGTTGAATTTTCTATACAGACTAGTGACATTCAGCTTCAACTACTTCAATATCCACATCTAAAAAGTGAGCATTAGTTTCACTTATCTAGTCTATGCAATTTCAAATCAAGATTGTCTTTAGATAATGTATTCTTAAATATATTTACCCTGACTATTTCTTCCATTATGATAAAAATATTGTCCACATAGCACACAATCCATTCTTTACATAAAGAATATAGAACATTCTTCGTGATACTTTATAAACAATCCAGGCAGGATTCCAGCTAGAGGGCTGCTTATACACACTCCTTTTTTTGAAAGTATTATTTGTTATTGAGTATAAACATCATATTATATCTTCAATAAAAAATTACTACTATCAAAAAACAGTACTCTTTTGACAGTTGAAACAAACTAAGAAAAATACTTTATTTATAGCAAATAAATTTTTTGTTCTGTTTGTCTTATCTGCTGAAATAGTGCTGTTTTTTTTATCATTTAATTTTCTTTGAGCTGGAGAATATAGGGTTATTCTCCAGTTTTTGCATGAAAAAAATGTTCTACATTTTAATACATTGAAGTGTATAAACGTAATTCAGTAATCAATCCCGTTTGATACACAACTTCATTTATTGAGGCAAATAACGAGGGTGGCAGTTTATAGAGGGGTCGCTTAAAGAGGTTTGACTGTATATATATAAACGCTTTCTTTATATTCAAAACTTTTCATTCAAATATATGAAATAAAAAACTTCTAATTGATGTCGCTTAAAGAGGTTTGACTGTATATATATAAATGCTTTCTTTATATTCAAAACTTTTCATTCAAATATATGAAATAAAAAACTTCTAATTGATCCAAATGTGAAATATGTTACAAAATACAGTATATAAATTTATATCAGTAGTTTTGGAGCTAAAATAACAGCAATATCTGAGTTATGAACAAAATTTAGAGGCTTTCCACTCTGAAGGGTTTGATTCTTTGGTCCTCCTCCTTGGAAAATTTATTTATGGGCTTTGGGCTGAGCCTGTTGATCCGTGTTGCCACATCTGGCTGACCCTCAGCAGAAATGGGCTACCTGTAGCAGAGTTTGTTTTGCCTAATCACTTAGTATTCTACCTGAGTGGAAAGTGGCGATACTTGTTAACAAAAAGTCAGCTGAGTGTTTGCATGATAAAGCACTCTCTTACCACAGATCAAAGCTGGTCCTATACCTTCAGTTTTTCAGGAAGGGTCCAGGTTGAGCTTGTTGAACTCTTTCCTTCAATCTTCCAGTTGACCCTACCATTGATATTGGCCAGCCTGTGATTGGCTCTAAAAGTGGCCACCATTAGATACAGAATATCCCATGTACAATATAGTAGCTTAACAAAAGTAACCTAATATAGCCTGTTAACAAAATAATATAATAGTATACTAGTAAATATGCCCATCAAAAATGATGGGTAAAATAAAAAAATTAACTGATGCAATTCTTTCTTTATATTGATATAGATAATATACTCTTTAATATGGGATTGAAAATGTTAAAGGAATTAAGAAAAAAACACAATCTCAAAGTATTTCAATAGACTATTAAATATATCAAATGTTTCATGATAATAATTGGAAGCATTAGAGAATATATTAAATCTGTAAAAATAATTTATTAAAATGGTATAAACAGTAAGAAAAGTTTCGAATGTTAATTCAAAACTTGACCAGATATCAATCATTGGGCACAATAATGCTGATGAATCAAATTTTCGTTTAAATTTGTTATTATCGATTTTAATAGCCTCTGTTAGAAGTGTTGGTTGATTATTTGCTTGTAATATGCTTCTCTTCCTAGCACGATATCGTTGCTGCCTTTCTCGACTTTTCCAACGTAATTTTTCTCCTCCTGATTCCATTTTAAACTAATAGGGAAAAAAAATAATATCAGCATAGTCAAAATGTATCTATAGGAAACTAAAATAAACATGCTGATGATAATTTTAGTTTAGGTAAAATACCACCCGAGAAAAATTAATGTTTTTACAGGTATATATTAGGTATAATTAACATGTGGCTTCACCGATCTTGAAATAATTCCATCAAATTCATTAAACTTTAAATCATTATTTTATATTTAATTGGAAAATTTTGATCCAGCTATAATATAGCTTCTGAAGCCATCAGCATATATTATAATTACACTGTACAGTATACGGTATATCTAGCACAATCCACGTAGCATCAGCCTAATTATCAAGTCTGTCGAAATTTATATTTTAATATAAATATTATACTTTCATCAAAATTTATGCAAAAAAAAATGTATTGGCTGGTCTAATGTGCTCAAAACAGATTATATATAATATTTATAATTGCCTACAACCATGCGGAGTCAAGCTACTCATTAAGCCTAACAAAATTTGACTTGTACTAACTTATTTAATATAATAATAAATAGAAATATCAGATTAAATATTAAAACATATAATTATCGAATTAAAATAAGGACTATGCATTTAAAATAAAACTATAACACAACATACCTTTGAATATATACTTCAAATTTCGGTCCGACAGCAAACAATAGGAGCTAACATTCGCCATTACTTTCAAACGTAGTAATCATGTAGTACAATGAGACTGCTCAGACCTAACGACCGATTTTTCTAATCCAATAGCATCACCAGCTAGGCGTATCACGTGGTCATCGTAATCCAATAATATTGCTTAAAAAGCGTTACTCTTTTCAAACTTGAGTAAGTATACATTCTCTTTATTCTTTGCCTTGTTGTTATTGTTTGTTGCTTGTTTGAATCAAAGTTCTCAAGACCTCAATAAGCTTTGTCTTCTCAATTAGTTTTTAAATGATCATAATCTGATCTCTGGCTTAGATTTTACAATCAAATTCTTCAAGTATGCTCTGCTTTTGTATTTCAGTAAGATTGTTGCATTTTAGATCCTTGTTATAGAATTCAGCATCTTGAAAATATTTTCAGATATAACTTAAATTTAAGTTTGTTGCCATATGGGAATCTTGTTTCCTATGCAACAGAAGCATATATGGCAGCAAACTTGATTTGGAAGACAACAGTAAGTTTGTTGCCATATGGCAATCTTGTTTCCTATGCAACAGAAGCATATATGGCAGCAAACTTGATTTGGAAGACAACAGGATTAATTTTTAGAATGATCTAAAACCTGAATAAGCTGTGAAAAAAAAGACAAACTTTTTTTCAGATACCCTTTATTGTTTTATTAGCAGTTTCTGTCAGATATTGAAGGCCTTTTGTCAGACAGAAAGCCTTCAATATTTTTTCTCATTAAATTTTATGCCCCTTTCATCCCAGGGATATGAAGAAATAAGGCATTGAAATGCCTTATTTCTTCATATCCCTGTCCATCAGGCTGTCCATACCTACCTGTATTGTGAAGTCTTCCTTTCTTGTTTTATATTGTTTTTCTGCTGGAAGTGACTAAACATCAGGGATATTCCAGCATTCACTACAGGCTGTATCATCATCATATATATTATTAGTCAAACGTGGTTGGCTGATGTCCCTTTTTTGGACGAACCACTGTATCGATTTTTATAACTAAGGCCCTCTGCACACGGATCGTATCGTCATAGACGCGTACAAGATTCGACTCGCAATTGACGATACGCGTACGCCTGCACATCCACACACGAAGCGTATTACAAGCGTACAGAATTCGTTCATTCAAGATGACGTCCAGCAGTGATGATGATGATGATATATTTTATTATCTTTGTTGTCGCCGAAAAAGGAGGAAAATTAGACGATTTTGGGTTCATCCCTACATTGGAAGAAATGTAAATGATAGATTGTTTATTGCTGCTAGGGAATTATCAGATGATGCAAAATTTCAAATATTTTATAGAATGACTAAAAATACATTTCGAGAACTTGTTCAAATTGTGAGTCCTACTATTCAAAGACAAAATAGTATCATGCGTCAATCTGTAAGTGGAGAAGAAAGAATCATGATAACGCTAAGCCTAAGTAAAATATTTATTTATTTAGAAACTTTTTAAGTTATAAATTTTCTAAAATTAAAAACTTTATATGTAATACAGCATCTTGTTTTAATTTTTATTGTTATCTACAATAAATCAAAGTACAAACAAACAAAATAACTATTACACAGACTTAGTATTTACAATGGAATAATACTGTAACTCTGTAATAA
>AYEL01080365.1:0-26101 GCA_000484575.1 Olivierus martensii
ATTGAAGTGTATAAACGTAATTCAGTAATCAATCCCGTTTGATACACAACTTCATTTATTATAAACTAAGGATATATACAATTTTTCCGGCATGTGTAGCCACGTGGGTGCACGTAATCACAGAGTCCAGGTAAAGCGTCCTGTTTGTTCAACGGTCAAGCCACCAAGAAGTGTTCGTGAGTCCGTCACTCGGTTTATATTTCATTTTCTGTCGCCCCCTCGCGGCGGTCGCCACAACATAAAGAGTTAAATTGTTTGTGATCTATAGGATAATATTTTTATCAACATGAAGAAATAGAGGGCAAATTTATTTAAAGATGCATATCTAATGGAATATTGGTTTGAAGCTTTGCTTAGACCAGATAAGTGAAACTAATGCTCACTTTTTAGATGTAGATATTGAAGTAGTTGAAGCTGGATGTCACTAGTATGTACAGAAAATTCAACATACAGGGAAATATTTATCTCAAATCACTCCTTTGATCCAGTTATGTATAAACAAGCAGCATTTAGAGTATTATTCAAATATGCTTTTAAACATTGTTCTACTAAATTTAAACAAAAATGAGAATTGGATTTGGTGTTAAAACATGATTTAAAATATGGCTTTTCATATAAAATATTGCTAAATCCGATTAATAAAGTAGAAAAAAATTTAAATATTCTTAAAGTACTAAATTCACAGACTCAAGAAAAGCATTATTTTAAGAAGACAAACTATTCAATTCCTGTAAGAAAAAAAAGTAGATATATTGAAAAGATTGTTAATAAGAAGTTAATATTTAAAGGAAAAATGTAATTTTTAATTTATTCTGTAATGACAAATCAAAGATTGATATGGGGAGAGTACATCAGGAATATATAGTATTAAGGTAGCCAAATTATGGCTGGTAAGCTACATGCGGCTCTTTGGTTTCTTCAGTGTGGCTCCATACCATGAAAGTCAATAGTAAATATTGAGCAAATTCTTATTTAATTTAAAAAACTAATATATTTGTATAGCATTCGCAAATTTATTTCAACCTTTTACAAATATATTTAAACTGGCACGAATTTGTTTAAACTTTTTACAAATATATTTAAACTTTTTGCAAATTTATTTAAACCTTTTGCACGTACATTCAAACTTTCAGCTAAGAACACTTTAACAAATGGTAGAGAAAGGATAGTGAATAAACGAGTATAATATATATATATAAAATAAATTAATTGATATTTTCAAATTAATACAAATTTTTATGAGAAAAATATATACAGGTATTAATATATACAGTATTAAATTTAGTGCAGTGGTTGGCTAGTAGCTGCGGCTGATAAAAGAAACATGTCCATAATGTAATTGGTGCAATCCTAGGAAGTAATACTATATATAATGCATTTTTTTATGGAAGACATACTTAATTTTATGTTCAATAAGCTTCTCTCTGATTTTCATAAGAGTCATTCCAGGCTCTTTCTAAATTGCTGCTTGTATATATTAGGTGAAGGACAACAGGATTAAGTAGTTTTGGCCTGTTCCCTTGTGGTCCTTTGTTTAGCATCTCAAAATTATTCCTTCTCTACTGTTTAATTGTGCTTTTCCCCATATTCTATTTTATATCTGATTTTGATATATAAGTATATATATCAAAATCACCTCCTGTATATATAAGTCGGTTTAAATTTTATACCCAAAGTTGCAGTCGGGGAACAGACAAACAGACTCATGCAATATAAGGCATATTTTTCCATCCATCAACTGTTTTGCTCAATTTAAATAAATTTGTAAAAGGATTAAATATATTTGCAAATGGGTTAAATAAATTTGCAAAAGGTTGAAATAAATGTGCAAATTCTATAATTTATTCATTTTTTATAAAAAATAATATTTATCTATATATATGCATGTGAAATATATAATAAATAATTTTTTAAACCACTATTAAGATTACTTTAAAAAATTGATGTGACTCTCATTGATCTAGAAAGAAATTGATTGTGACTCTCAAGAATTTTAGATTCTGTTATATGGTTTATAGTGACATAAAGTTTGATCACATCTGGTATAGTATATCTTTAGAAAATAAAGATTTGGAATAGAGAGAAATATATAGAGATTGATTGGAAGATACTTGAAAACATATATTAAAGAATATAAAAATGATTTAATAAAAGCCTCTATAAATACTGCACAAAAAATACAGTTATAAGCTCTCCGTTAAAGTGAAAAATAATTATTTATTGCAAAGTACTTTCGGTTTTAATTAAACCATTTCAGTGCAAATATTACATCTTTATATCAAAACAAGATAGAATAGTTATCTTGTTTTGATATAAAGATGGAATGATAACCATTCTATCTTGTTTTGATATAAAGATGTAATATTTGTACTGAAGATGGTTTATTAAAACCGAAAGTACTTTGCAATAAATAATTATTTTTCACTTTAGCAGAGAGCTTATAACTGTGTATTTTTTGTTGATTTAAAAGTGAATTTGGATATATTTTAGTAAATACTGCACTGTTGACAAGAGTGTATGAATAAAATGTGAAAATTGATTGAAAGAAGGAAAGATCATAAGGATTGGAAATGAAAGTGGAGATGCTTCAAGTCAACAGAATAATAAAATATGAGCATGTTTTAAATTTTAACGATCTTCATTGCCTTTCTTCAATTTTGTAATAGTGTAGAATGTAGATGGAAATACATTGTTATTGCACTTTTTGTATTTTATGCAGCTTTTGATTCTTTTTATGGCAAGTTGATGTCATCATATACAGCCCTTTTGTACATGTTTATAAATTTATTTTACTTTTTTATTTTATTTACTTTTCCTCCTTTATTAATTTAGTATATCATATTATTGTTACTTTATTATTATTATTAAAAAGTAACATTAATATTATATACTAAATTAATAAAGGAGGGGAAAAAAAAATAATATTATTATTATTTTTCTTTCCTTCCTTTATTAATTTATTATTATTTTTATCGTGCCACTATAATTTTGTTTATTGTATAGAATAGGTTGATAGTTGTGATATCATATATCTATAAATTTATGTTGGTAGACTGTTTCTTCTCTTTTTCTGTATGTACTTTGAAGCTGATGTCGATCCACTAAGATAGTCAAAAAGTTTCTGTTAATAAATTATTTTATCCTGTTAAGAGTTTGATTAAGTATTCATAAATATAGCAGATCATGTGATTAGTATTAATGCACATATGGAGCCAGTGATAGTCTGAATATCTAATAAATTAAGTTTCAGTTAGGATCTGACATCAGGAGCAGTTTTAATTTGTGATGCTCCAACATAAAGGCGAATTAAATGGATAAATATTGGATAAATAGTGCCAAAGTCCAGATTGATATTCAACATAGAAAAGAAAGACAATTATTAAAATAAACTATAATCTTTATTAATTAAGAAGATTCTACATATCATGAATATTCTACAATGTTGAGTGTAAATGGAAAGAGATCCAATTTACAATCCGAATATTAAAATTAATTCTGTTTCTTTATTTAATTCTGAAATGAGATTCAACATCTGTAACCTACTCACCTTGGGAAGAATGAAGAAGACACTTTGATGAATCTTGATTTCTCTGTTTATTTGGACATTCTTTGTCCTCTTCTTGATAAAGAATTCCTTGGGTTGTTCTCAAGGCTTAGTGTTTTCTGAAGGGAAAAGAGAGGAAAAAGTGTTGTGTCTCTCTATCAGGGAGCTTTTATAGGGAAAAACTGAATTTCAAATATTGTTCTGATTTGTAGTTTCAGATCCCTCCCTCTCATTTGATAAGTGGAAAAACTGAAAGCCAGGATTTTCTTGATGTTGACCTCTACCTATCTTTGAACTTTATTTCCCCATGGTCATTGTTGTACTATGTCCCATCACTTTCTTCCAGGTGTTTACAGAATACCAAAGACATTTTGAATTAAATGAGTCTCATTGGGGAATTTTAAATTAGGAAATTGTCTGATCAAGGTTGGCTGGATCAGAGTTGAAAATCTTCCACAGTAGTCTTAATCAAAACCTTATGGTTCATGATTACAAACTTATGTGTATAATTTGAGCCATTGATTTTGAAAGTGGGGCAAATCCATTTTATGTTATTGCTAGATATTTAATGGTTTGCATTTGAATGGATTTAAAAATATTCGTAAGCAGTAATAGACTTATTTTATATTTTTTATAGTCTTATTTCATGTAAATTTAATATGCAATAATTATTATCCGTGTTAGGTGAAAAAAATCATAGTTTTGGTGTGTGCCAATGGACTTACCCCACTTTCAAAAGCAATGATTTGTTGAAAATGTTGATTTTTTTTGGATGGAATATAATTATAATAACAAAAAAATTGAATATTTTATTTATTTACTTATTTATTTTAACTTCCAATACTACAAGCACTATTGCAGGAAAATAAAATTATACACAAAACGTAAATAAATTAAGAATCAATCAAGGGAAGAAGCACTTTCGATTTATTTAAAATCATCGTTAGCTTCCATTAACAGTAGAATAACAAACTGAATTCCAAAGAATGCACACAATATTTTAAAATTAGTTACTATGGTAACATATTAATTACTATTAATTACAAAAAGTAAATGTATAAGTAATAAGAATAAAATACATAAATAATCATAAACGTAAATTAACATTACAAAACTATATAAAATACTGATATTCATTAAATTATTAATCAAAAAATTAATTATCGAGAGTGACTCGAAAGAAAGGTGTTAATTCTTAGGTTAAAAAGCACTAAATAGCAGTGGAGAATATTTCATAACTAACTTCATTCTGTTAAGAACAAACGTTTTCGGCCTTCATGGCGGCCATCATCACATTCACAAACTTAAGCTCGTACTCATATGAGTATACAGTACGAGCTTAAGTTTGTGAACCTGATGATGGCCGCCATGAAGGCCGAAAACGTTTGTTCTTAACAGAATAAAGTTAGTTATGAAATATTCTCCACTGCTATTTAGTGCTTTTTAACCTAAGAATTAATCAGAGTATAAGCAGGTATTACGTAAATGAATAGAAAGGTGTTAATTCTGTTTTCTCCACTACTTCCAAGCATTGTTGATCATAGCAGGATCGACTTTATTCATAGGTCTATGTTGTGCATACCTTTTATCAAAAATAGTTAAAGTTTCAGCAACACTACTTTTTTTAGGATCTTCTTCTTTAATTAATAGTTTCGCTTTATTCCAGTCCTTTGAGGTCTTAAGTCGCTACACATGGCTTTCTGTGCTAAGGCTGTTGAGGTTGCATTATTTTGGATATCACATTTATGTTCATGAATCCTTTTCTTCAAAGATCTAGCTGTAAACCCTATGTATGTAAGATTCTGATTAAAATCTTTATCAAGAGCTGGAATTTCGTATATGCCTGGGAGGGAGGAGGTATTAATCCTGTCTTTTTCATTCCTTAAAATATTGTACAGGGTGTTCCTTCTATTAAATGCAAGTTTAAATTCTGTGATTTTTTCAATTTCTTTCTAAACTTAAGGAAAAACAATGAAATTGAAAGAAACAATAAATCGTTCTATACTGTTGATATGAATCCCATTACTCTTAAGTACAGAAAGAAATTGGAAAAAATCACAGGATTTAAACTTGCATTTAATAGAAGGAACACCCTGTTCAATATTTTAAGGAATGAAAAAGACAGGATTAATCCCTCCTCCCTCCCAGGCATATACGAAATTCCAGCTCTTGATAAAGATTTTAATCAGAATCTTACATACATAGGGTATACAGCTAGATCTTTGAAGAAAAGCATTCATGAACATAAATGTGATATCCAAAATAATGCAACCTCAACAGCCTTAGCGCAGAAAGCCATGTGTAGCGACTTAAGACCTCAAAGGACTGGAATAAAGCGAAACTATTAATTAAAGAAGAAGATCCTAAAAAAAGTAGTGTTGCTGAAACTTTAACTATTTTTGATAAAAGGTATGCACAACATAGACCTATGAATAAAGTCGATCCTGCTACGATCAACAATGCTTGGAAGTAGTGGAGAAAACAGAATTAACACCTTTCTTTCGAATCACTCTCGATAATTAATTTTTTGATTAATAATTTAATGAATATCCGTATTTTATATAATTTTGTAATGTTAATTCATGGTTATGATTATTTATGTATTTTATTCTTATTACTTATACATTTACTTTTTGTAATTACCATATATACTCATGTATAAGCCGAGGTTTTTTCTCAAAAAAAATTTCTGAAGTGGGGGGTCGGCTTATACACGGATCAAAAAAATCAACTTTTTTGGCTGGAGAAATTGAAGTAATAAGCAAAACCATAACATATTGAACATATCTCCTTATGACCAGGAAGGAAATTTTGCAATAATTCATTTAATACGATACAATGTAAAATTTTATCTTACCTCGATGTGATAGAGCGTGTCGCACCGCCGACTCCAACCTGCATCTATATACCGTAATCAGATAAGCGACGCCGCATGGCCTGATACGACGCAACGTGAAAACTCGACAATCAATCAAGAATATTACCTACATCTTCAACTACAACCATTAATCTATTCATAAAGAAAAGCTCCTATCCTCCACCTCCAACATGCTCCTTCCTGGCCTTGTGAACTTAATACTTTCCTGAATAATGAAGATACTTTCAAAGCCCTGCAGGACTTCCTCCACAATTCTTCGGCCTTGGCCAGTAATTTTCACCAAACTCAAAACCCGAACTGAAAGAATGGGACTCTTGGGATGATGCTCCCATTTTGTACTGACTCCTGAAATACCTCGCGACAACCCAAGGACTGGAAGTGCATCAACTGTGGACAGAAACTGTAAACTTCAGAGATCATCCCTACTTCAGTTTCCCAAACCCACACAGAGAATATGTCAACAATGGCATGCATCTTTCATCTGTTAATTGTTTTCTCTCCCTAAACAAGGGATTATAAACTCAACAAAGATCTTCTTAACTTCTGTACACAAACCAATTTAATTTTCGGGTTATGTAAATACAGAGTACATCTATACATCTGTTTTATTTATTGTTACTCTCCAAATGTATATATTACTGTACTATTGTTGATTCAACCAACTATACTTTGTAACTGCCTTTGTATTTTGTATTATTTTGCTCATAATGTCGATGCGGGATGCCATGTATCCCACAACAGTGCTGGTTGCTCCCCTACTCACCTTTTACTAGTGATCTGCTCACTTTCTTAAGCAGAAACTCTTTAATCTTTACCTAACTCTTCTTCTTCCACTTTTACTTCTGGGCTATACCTATGAGTTCAGCCCCTTGCCCCTCAAATTCAAATCAAGAATATTACCTAGGATTCATATTTAAGTGAAAATATATATTTATTTTTCATTATTATTAATTAAGAATGTTTTAATTCATTCGCTAGTAATCGATAAATATTTATTATATTTAACTCATCAATGATTTAATTAAAATAGAATAAAAAGTACTAAAATAATGTTTAAAATAACGAAAAAATAATTATTACCAGTTTTTAAAATTACTGAAAATACTAAAATTAATGTACTGAAAAATAACTTTAGTCTATCAAAAAAGTTTATCGTAAGCAAAATCAAAACTTCAAAATCGCATGATTAATGTCTAGAAATCACGTTGCACACGTCATCCTAATGATGTATGACATCATCGTTTAGGGTGATCCACTCATTTTAAAATATGATCAAAGATTTGAATACAAACTCAACTATAGAGAAAATGAAACTTTGAATGGTCTGTTGGAAGTTGTGTGACATAGACGTATTCTAATGGAATTTTCACTGTGATAATATGAACTTTTTTTAGAAAAGAAAACAGTTATTCAATAACAACAATAAAAAGAAAATATTTTTATGTAAATTATAAAAATTTATTACTATTCGTTAACTTGATATTTTCTGAAGCTACATCATCCTAATGATAATGTCATTCTCCGACATTAATCTCACTTTGGAGTAAAATTTTACTTTACCTGTTGCGATCGAGCATATAGCGCCACCGAATTCAACTTGCATTTATATAAGTGCATCAGATAGGGGATGCTGTGCTACCTGATGCGCCATGATGCAGAAATTCTTTACAATAATCCAAGAATCATATGTAGGCGCGCTGCATTGGATCACTTTAGCTGAATTATTGTCGAGAATTTCTGCCTTGCAGCGCATTAGGCAACACAGCATTGCCTATCTGATGCACTTATACAAATGCAGGTTGGAGTTGGTGGCGCGATATGCTTGATCGCTTTGGGTAAAGTAAAATTTTATCTTTTAAATTGATATATTGGTGTCTATATTATAATAATTTATTTTATATGTATATATTTAAAGTTTCAATAAAATATTATTTTGGCAAATGGTATTAATATATCGGTAACTAAAAATCAAAGATCATGTAATTTATTGTTTTCAAATTTTTATCGAATATTAAATGCTAAAGTCGGGGTAGGCTTATACACGGGTTACGCATTTTTACCGATTTTCAAACTCCGAAGTCGAGGAGTCGGCTTATACACGGATCGGCTTATATTCGAGTATATACGGTAATATGTTATCATAGTAACCAATTTTAAAATATTGTATGCATTCTTTGGAATTCAGTTTGTTGTTCTATTTTAATGGAAACCGATGATGATTTTAAATAAATTGAAAGTGCTTCTTCCTTTAACTGATTCTTAATTTATTTACGTTTTTGTGTATAATTTTATTTTCCTGCAATAGTGCTTGTAGTATTGGAAATTATATCAGTTTGGCAGTGTAACTGTTTTTAATTTTGTATTATTTATTTTATTTCAGCATTTCATACTTCTTTCGAAAAGTTACAATAAAACAAAAAATAAATTTAATTTTATAGGAAAAAGTGGATAAAATAAAAAAAAATATTCAGGAATAAGTTGCATTCAATTACCGTATATACTTGAATATAAGCTGATCCATGTATAAGCCGACCCCTGACTTCGGAGTTTGAAAATTGGTAAAAATGCATAACTCGTGTATAAGTCTACCCCCTGACTTCAGCGCTTAAAATTCTATAAAAATTTGAAATCGATAAATTATGCGATCTTTGATTTTTAATTACCAATATATTAATGCCATTGGCCAAAATAAATATTTGATTAAAACTTTAAATATATACATATAAAATAAATTATAATAATACAGACAGCGGTAAAATTTTACTTTACCTGAAGCGATCGAGCGCATTGTGTCGCCGACTCCAACTTGCATTTGTATAAGTGCATGAGATAGGTGACACTGCACTATCTGATGCGCTGCGATGCAGAAATTCTTGACAATAATCCAGCTCTGATCCAACGTGCACCTACATAAGATTCTTGGATTATTATTGAGAATTTCTGCCTCGCGACGCATCAGGCAGCGCGACGTTGCCTATCTGATGCACTTATACTGTATAAATGCAAGTTAGATTCACTGGCACTACACGCTCGATCACAACAGGTAAAGTAAAATTATACTCCGAAGCATGATTGATGTCGGTGTATGACATCATCATTAGGATGACATAGCTTCAGAAAATATCAAGTTAACAAATAGTAATAAATTTTTATAATTTTATATAAAAATATTTTATTTTTATTGTTGTTATTGAATAACTGTTTTCTTTTCTAAAAAAGTTCATATTATCACATTAAAAATTCCATTAGAATATGTCTACATCACAAGACTCCCAAGAGACCGTTCGAAGTTTCATTTTCCCTATAGTTGAGTTGAATTCGTATTCAAATCAAACCTTTGATCGTATTTTAAAATGAGTGAATCCTCCAAACGATGATGTCATATACCGTTAGGATGATGTATGCAACGTGATTTCTAGACATTAAGCATGCGATTTTGATGTTTTGATTTTGCTTACGATGAACTTTTTTCATAGACTAAAGTTATTTTTCAGTACAGATTTTAAATAATTATTACTTTGGGTGCATTCCAAACCTCAGCAGACTAATCAGTGATGAGTAAAAAATCTCAGCAAACGGTTCCAAAGCTCAACAAGCCAATCAGTGATGTGCTCATCAAATGGTCATCACAGTAATCACATTTGAAAGGTAGTGAGACTGATGACACTGGTTTACACCGTTTATCCAATATCGCGGAAAAAGAAGTTCCTAGTAGATGATAAGATTTTAAAAGTTAGAGAGTGTTATAAATCATTATCATCATCGCTGTTTATTGGCAAATAAATTTTAGTGCTTTCTAATGATGCTAATGAAGTTATAACATTCATTATAAATTTTAGTACTTTCTAATGACGCTAATGAAGTTATAACATTCATTATTTCATCATCATCATAATGTTAGCCACCAAGTTTAATAGAGAAAGGTTGGCCTCTCTGAAAGTCAACCAATCATATTACTCCATGGTCACCTACGTCATCACTGCTACTGCTGCATGCTTGCTTCTGCCAATATAACGTGAATTGATATTATTGATATTAAAGCTATGTTGGGACCATGGTTGGGATTTTCTTAGATAAACAAGAAATTAAATAAAATAAAAAAAATTGAAAAGTATTAAAAATACAAAAAGAAAATAAATAAATAAACTAATAAGCAAAATAATTTTTTCAAATTTATTTTTGATTTGTTACAAAAACAATTCTGAAAATAAAATATTTTTGAAGATATTTTCTTAATTTATATCTATGTTAGATTTAAGTCATTACTTTTTCTCTTTTCAATTGCCTACTGTTTTTTTATTATTGTATCTGATGCATCAAGAAGAAGTTGATCTTCGCACCCAGTCGTTTATTCACCAAAGATGTTTTTCTTCTGTTCATTTTTTGATTAACAATTTTTTAAACTCATTCACCAAACTGATTACTATCATTCAAGTTTCAAGTAAAACCTCTTTACGTTTAACTTTAGCCATCTTGAACAATTAAAATTTTAACATTCGATATATCAATGAATTTTAGATGATTAAGCCAAAATGTAAACCTTTCAGTTAAACATTTTTTACTCAATCCATTCGGTCGACCAACTAAAAGTCACCTAATGTAAAATGTGATAACATTTAAAACATTTAGTCTTTTATAATCCAAGTAATTATTATATGGAATTTTTTTATTAATGAAAAATGATCTGAAATATTAATAAAATAATGAAAATGGATGATTTTGTAACAGATTTTCATGAAATTTCTTATTATATTATCTTAAAACTTTGGAAATTATTATAAGAAAATTAACTTGAAACTTTGGAAATTATTCTTGATTGAATTTGCATTACATGGGTGATTTTTGCCGGTGCTGAACCACCTTATTTCTTGAACTGAATTTTTGCACAGTATCCTCTGAAAACTTTATATATATTTCTATTAAGTTTCAGCAAAACTTAAGAGCTTGGAGCAGAAATCCCTAGGTTACTTGACATGGACCAATTAGCTTTGATAGTATAGATTGCATTATATACAACGTGTAATGCATTCTTAATTTAATTCAGTATATCATAAATTTGATATAATACATTCTTTGCATCAGCATTGATTCTTTTTGTGAAATTATCTTTAAGCGGGTATAGAAACATATTAGATGCTTACATCTTTTCATGAAAATTACATAAAATTTCTTCTAAATAATCTGCCTTGTGTTATATAAATAATCGACATTAAAAAGGCCATAATAAAACTTTGAAAATAGCTAGAATTAACTTTGTTACTTTTAAAAATAGCTAGATTTATAGCTAACCGATGACATTTTTATCAGCTAGATATAATAAAAATCCACTAGATCTAGCTACAAAATACGGTAGCTAAATTGGAACCCTAAGTAGCAGTGATGACATAGGGAACGAGGCTAACAGAAACTAGGTCATGTGTGCAAATGAGGCTGAATGGCCAACCTTTCTCCATTAACCTTGTTAGTCGCCATCTTATCTCCACACTTAGCAAGTCCTTCCAGAAACATACTGATGTTGAGTTATTTCTGACGTCAAAAGAGACTAATCACTGATGACTTGCTGTTGAGGTTTGGAAGGCACCCAATTGACAAGCGTATCCATCCATCGCACATAGCGGCGTTACAATTACCCTATTTTAGTTACTTTTTAATCTATTTTAATTAAATCATCGATGAATTAAATATAATAAGTATTTATCGATTATTGTGGAATGAATTAAAAACATTCTTAATTAATAATAATGAAAAATAAATATACCTTTTCATTCAAATACAAATCCTAGATAAGATTCTTGATTGATTGTCGAGTTTTCGCGTCGCCTATCTGATTACGGTATATAGACGCAGGTTGAGTCGGCGGCATGATGCGCTTGATCGCATTGGGGTAAGATAAAATTTTACCTGGTATCATATTAAATGAATTATTGCAGAATTTCCTTCCTATCTTCAGGAGACATTCAATAAGTTATGGCTTTGCTTATTACTTCAATTTCTCCAGCCAAAAAAAAAGTCAATTTTTTTGATCCGTGTATAAGCCGACCCCCACTTCAGAAATTTTTTTTCAGAAAAAACCTCGGCTTATACACAAGTGTATATAGTATATTTCTTAGTTTAGATGGTGCAGATTTTTAAAATATTCATGATTTGAATGGGTGGTACATAGGGTAATAAATCCATCATATGTTTATATTTTTCTTTAGTAATAGGGATATTTTACACATTTAAAGATGATAATACTATTTTTCTGAAACTGTTTGGCCTATCCCATTTTGGTGATAAATCAAGAGTTTTAAATTGTGAATCTTTTTCAAAAATACACATAGAAAAATAATTGGAAATACTTTTACAACTTGTGTAGATGTGCAATAATTTAAGTCAAATAGGGAATAACCGAATTATGATCAAACTGTTTTACCAATGTTGCCAATTCACTACAATTGTAGTAGAATTGCTAAATTATGATTGTGCTTGTTAAATTCTTCTGTGATTATGAGACAGTGGGTGACAGAGAGCTGCACAAACCCACGCTGTCGTTATTTAGAGTGGACTTGCCTCACTTTCAAAATCAACTCACAATAAATATCGTTGACCAAATAAATTACTAGTAACAAATTTATACTGATATTAAAAGATATTTATTGTGAATTAAGAACATAAAATTTATGTTAATTTGTAATAAGAATTGGCTTTAGCGATTTTTTTTCACAAAATGGACTTGCCCCACTTTCAAAATCAACAGCTCATTTACTGAATTTTCCCAATGTTTCAATATCATAAATTATTAATGTTGGTTACAAAGTTCATATAAAATTTGTACACATTTTGATAAGAAAAGGATAGTAGAACAAAAAATATATATATATTTTATATTTGTATAAAACTTTTTGTAGCTCATCAAATATATACGCACATAATAATATAAACTTCAAGGGAATTTAATCTAAATAAACCTAATTTTACTAGCCAAATTATATTCCTTGAAACTTTAACAGTAATTTTAATGAGTTTAAATTCTTTCAAATCATTAAAATTTATCGTTAAAGTTTCAAGAGATATAATTTGGCCAGTAAAATTAGATTTATATACACACACACATATATATATATAAATGATGAGCTACAAAAAACTTTGTGTATAGTAGTACAAACTTAGTGAGTGGTGACTAATCAATACCTAGTCAGTCCTTACACATAACTGGAATGCAGAGAAACTTATTAACTCAACAAATCTTATAGTTTTATGAAAAATTTTCCAATTTTTGACTGCCCCATGTGTAAGTTGATCTCTTCAGAATTTATTTGGAAAAATTTTTTGCTTATACATTATACATTATATATAGTATTTTCACAATTTAGTTATTTCATATTTATATTTTGTCATTCAATAATTAAAAATAAGATTATTTATAATATTTTTTTAAATAAAAAGTAATTAAATTAAATAATGTATTACATATTTAATTTATGTTAATATATTACATATCTTAAAAAATATATTTTTACATTTATCAAGGAGCAATACATTTGAAATGAAGATTGACTTTAGATATGTTATAACTGGAGTATATAATAATAATTTTAAATTTACATCTGATATTGTGATTGGTAGTGAAGCTCAAAATATAATAAGAGGTATGCTTTCTAAATTATATATTATATAATAAACTTTAATTTTTTCTGCTTATATAAATAATAAAGTTTTCATATAAAAATTGCTTATTTTGTAATAAAAATTTCAAGAAAATATTTTTTCAGAATTAAATTATTTCCTTCTATCCTTCTGGTTTTCAACAGTAAACAAATCAATCAAAACTGAAAAAATATTTGACTATTGGACTAATGTTTTCAACCTTCCTTTAGGCCAGATTGAAAACTTTAATTTCTGGTAAACTGCAGAAATTAGTTTTCAATTTTTGACTTGTTGGTAATTATGAAGGAGAATTTAAAATATTAATCCAATAAAACATTTTTAATTTTTGCAATTGTAAGGTCACACCCATTTCACGATTATTATATTATCTTACTTTTTATTATTAGGACCCGGGTCCTCCAAAGTGGAAAGTCGAAGCATTTCCACGCGGCCAATCCGGCCGACAATCTTCTATATTATAATTAGTCAAACGTGGCTGGCTGGAGTCCCTTTTTCGGACAAACCACTGTACCGATTTCTATAAATAGGATATCGTTAGAAAGGTATAATTTTTGGATGTCTGCAACAACAGATCTTTTTTTTATTTGGCCATTTTTTTAGGGCCCTAGGGGCCGAATTTTTATTTTATGACAATAAATATCAATAGATGGCGCTAAGTGTCAAAAAGGGGGCAACAGATAACTTACCTGCATTACTGTTATTGGATTTTTACAGAATTACTTAGCTAAAAGAATTATTACTGATTATGATACAGGATACTGTTTAGCTAACCTTTTCATTGGATGTTTTATTTTAAAGGAAATTTTATGTTGAATTTGCAGTTAAGCCTGTTCTACATCCATAATTACGATGGTGATATATTACATATCTCAAATGAAATTTGCTTATATTTTATCACACAAAGAAATTATAACCATTCATCAAGCTGTAAACTACCCCTTCACGGGGGTGCAGCCCCACCCCACGGGGACCCCGGTGCCGTGGGGAGATAAAACTGGGTGCAGCCCACCGAAGAGATGAAACCGAGCCCCAAGGTCCAGGGCCCGTTGGGGGTGGGCCCCCACCCGACGGGGGCCTCTTGATCCCTGGTGGTGCAGCCCCACCCCACGGGGCCCCCATGGGGTTTCATATCCTTACGGGCTGTGGGCCCACCGGGGAGATGAAACCCAATGGGTCCGATGGGCCTGGTGCCCATTGAAGGGTGGGGCCATCGGGGGCACGGCACCCGTGAGGTGCAACCTCCACAGGCCCCCGTGCAATTACTACACATTTGAACTAATGCTTAATAGGACCCCCATGCAATTACTACACATTTGAACTAATGCTTAATAAAATATATTGTGCAATTACTACACACTTGAACTAATGCTTAATAAAATATATAGTAATAAATTTGCAAGATGAGCTATTATTATACGATATGCTGTTATATAAAGTATTATAAGATTAGATCCACAATGTGCTGTTATACTGTATAAAGTATTATAAGATTAGATCACAACAGATTTCCGCTCTTCATTTATATGAGCGGGTAATTTCTAGTATTATATATTGTAAGTATAGTGGATTAGCTATGAAGTGAAGAATTGGTTCTACAAACCAGGCTAAATCCTTCTTGAAGAAAACTTGAGTTTGGAACCTGAAATTGAAACCAAATTCTTTAAGATGAAGTGCAACATAATTCCTTGCAATTGAATCTTTTTTGCTCTAAATCAATGGAAAGGGATTTGAATTTTCATCCAGAAGCTCAAATCCAGATGACTCAAACTTTGCTTGATGGATTTTGTTAGTGTTTGGATGCAAGGCAACTTATATGTATATAAAATTCAATTTACTCATTAACCTATCAATTTATTGATAATACAACAGCAACATAATAGAATGTAAAGATTAATTTGCTCACTTTGATTAATAAATTAGGTCTGGTGGAATGACATTAAGTACAGAACATCATAAATCAGGGATTTCTGTACTCTATTTATCTATATACTTAAGTTGATTATATTATGAAAATAATAATTTATTTTATTTTGTGTATTTACAGACCACCCCTTGTAAAAGTTAGTGAAAAAGTTATGATACCTCAAGAGGAACATCCAGATATCAATTTTGTGGGATTGTTAATAGGACCAAGAGGAAATACATTAAAAGCAATGGAAAAAGAAGTAATTCTTTTTTTGTTTGTAATTTTAAAAATTAAACAATCAACTTAAATGTTTTATTACTGTATTTTAATTTTGACAGCTAACCATTCAAATTATTATGTTTTCAGCTATATCTTTGTAGTATTTTTTTTTTCTAAATATACAGTGAAATTTATATAATATATTAGACACCTGATTATCTGGGATTGGATTATCTGGGTTGTGGATTAAACCTGATTAATCCACAACAGAAAAATGGTATTTATTTATCAATAATTTTTTTAATCTTAGATAAGATATCTGAAAGATTTTTTAGCCTTAGATTTGTTTCTTTATTATAATTAGATAATTGAAGATTAAAATTAAAATTACAAATATTGTAATAATTTCTTGCTACAAATAAATTTATTTGTTTTTTCAAAAAATGATAAAATATTTGAATGTACATATGTATGAAAGTTATTTTTTAATATTAAATTCATATGTCCATATTTCTGATTGTTTTTGAGTATTTTGCTGATTATCTAAGGAATTGGTTATCTGGGTATTAATTTCTTGATTACCATGGTTAATCAGGAGTCTACTGTATTTCTCTCTTATATTTCGAGTTATATAATTCTTCTCTCTTGTATTTTTCAAGTAAATACAGCAAATAATTTAAAGTTGGTAGAAATAAGGTTAATTAATATAATCTTTTCCTAGTTATAGTAGTAATAAATATTTTTCACTAATTTTTAATATAGACAGGTGCAAAAATAATTATTCGTGGTAAAGGATCAGTTAAAGAAGGAAAAGTTGGCCGGAAAGATGGTCAACCATTACCTGGAGAAGATGAACCTCTTCATGCATTTGTTACAGCTAATAATCCTGAAAGTGTGAAAAAGGCTGTGGATAAGGTATGCTAATGATATTTTTTCAGTTTTATAAAAAATATTATTTTAACAGAATAGCAATTTTCTTTCAAAATACAGTCATTAATTCAAAATTTTTGATTATTTGAAAATTACTGTAAGCTTTTTCTGTCAAAATTTTGTAAAACTTTTTAGACAGAACAAGCTTGCACAAATTTCCCAGCTTATGCAATATTTAAACTCTATTATAGTATTGCACTGTTTACTAAAATTATAAAGATAATTTTTAAAATATTCTGCATGTCAAAATTTTACCATTATATTATTCTCAATAACATTGTTATGGTTAGTTAATTCTTTAAAGTAAATTATAGTTGCAATATATCTCTTATCTGATGTAAATATATATTACATATCATCATATTTTTAATTTTGCCATAATAAGTATATAGTAAGTTCTGTAGATAAATTTAGCTGATGCAGGATTTCCAAACACATCTTTGTGTAAATCAGGGAACATGAGTGCAGCATAGTATTGTAATAGTACTTATGACATTTCTATAAGGATTTTTAACATTACTAGAGATAACATTATTGTCAAGAGTTAACTGTTTAGTAGAAAAGTTATATAATATGATGAAAACTGTATATGTCCATCATATTATAATAGTTATGCCATACTCCTGTCTTATAAATATATTATATTATACAACATATAATAATTTTAAGTTTACTATAATGAGTATATAATAATTTACAGAAATCAACTTTCATGACATTGCCATGAATGTAAGTCATAGCAATGTCATGAAAGTTGGGAAGCTCATATACTTCATAAGTTGGGGAGCTTATATGTATAATAAAGTATGTACATTATGTAAATTAGGAAGCTCATATATATAATAAAGATCTGAAAATCAGATCCTTAGGGAATATGCATAGAATGCATTTCATGAACATTTAGTTACTATTTAATAGTATTACTTATTTAAATTTCAAATTTTTATCTTATATTTAGTATGAATAATTTACACTAATGTTTATTACTTGTTATTAATATTTAGAACATTGATTATTTTTACATTGTTTTATTTTTCTTAATAGTTGCTTGTTGATTAAAAACTTTTATTTTAACTCTGAAATTCAATTAAAATAAATATATATATTGTTGCAAAAAGAAGAAATTATTATTATTTTAATTTTTAAATATTATTTAATCAGAATCGGTAGGCTCATCATAATTTAAGTCAAAATATTATTTCAGCATACAATGCAATACTACAATAATCTGTCAGAATTAGAATCTTTAGTGGTTTCTTTTATCACTTCCAAAATTTTGTTAACCTCTGAAAAACATTCTTCAAATCTCAAACTTGTTTACTCAACAGTAAAAAAAGAAAGGAAAAAGTGGTTTGCATTCCTCTTAAAAAATAAATACATAAATAAAAAAATTTTCAAGATTTGTCTTTTTATATGAAAGTACTTGTGTCAGAATCAATAAAAATATATGAAAATAATGATATATTGTTAATCTACTGATTCATTTTATATAAAAAATATTTATTAATGTATATAATTAAATATGAAATGTTTCTAAAAATGCTATGATTAAATCAAAATAATAATTTTATAAATTTTAGATAAAAGAAATTATAAGACAAGGCGTTGAAGTACCAGAAGGACAGAATGATTTGCGTCGTATGCAATTAAGAGAACTTGCATTATTAAATGGTACATTAAGAGAAAATGATGGGCCTCGATGTACGAATTGTGGTTCTTCAACTCACAGAAGTTGGCAATGTCCTGACAAACCTAATGTTACCAATAATGTTATTTGTACTAATTGTGGTGGAGCTGGACATATTGCACGAGACTGTCGTGAAAAGAAAGCTGTTCCTGGCCAGTTTGTCAGTACAGAAAAGTCAAAGATTGATGAAGAAGTAAGTACCTTTAAGCATTGGATAGTTTAAATTTTATTTTTTATATTTATAAATAATCAGAGAGGTTATAAATCAATGAATAATATATTAAATATCTTGATGAAATATTTATTTTTAAAATTTCACTTTTTATTAATATATATATTTTTTCCATTTGATTTTTATAGCAAAGTTATAACAAAAGATAATTATTCAAATATTTTTGCTGATTCTGAAATTTTTGGATTCTATTATAAATATATGTTTTTCATAAATTCATTATAAAAATAAAATTGTGTAAGAAGTATTTGATTAATTCTTTCATGACAGAGTTGCTATAATATTCTATGATTTTTTTTTGTACAGAATGTAGAAAAATTGGAAATTCAAAAATTGCAATTGCTTGCTTAATGTTTAAAACATTGAAATGAAATTTTCAGGATTTATTCAGTTTCAGAGTTTAGTTGATATATCAAAATATTAATTTTAACAACTTGCAGCCTGGTAAAAATTTAGCAATATATTTCACAATATATTACAATAAAATATAGGCATACTTCATAATACAGTTATGTTCCAGATCACTGTTGTAAAGCAAATTTCACTGTGAAACAAATCACAACCTTTTTGATTAAGGATTAACGATCCATTCACATTCTCTGCTACATTCCCATATATGCCATAAACATCATTAGATATCATAACTATTCTGGCAAATACCTGTGTGGGTTATAAACCAGAGAGATTCTTGGCTTTGTTTACATCAGGGATGCACAAATTGTGGTTCTTCATTGATTTGTTGGCAGCTCGCACTCACCTAGTGTTATTTTAACAAGTCACACAATTAACGAAATATTATTTGTATTTTGAACAATGCATTTTCAGATATTTTCTGATGTGAAATTATTTTTACACACATAATTATAAATTTGATTATTATATGTGAATACAAATATTTTTTATTATTTTCTAATTGTTTAAAAACAATAAGAAAAAAATTATAAACATTTTTTTAATTTTTACTGTATTTATGTATGTGTGAAATAGATAAATTAAAAAAATTGTACATGCTCACAAGGTAGCACTGCCTCTTAACTAATGAAAATTTAGAATCAATTTTGCATTTGGCTACTACAAATGTCAAACCTAACATAAAAAATTGTTAAATCATGCATTCAATTAAAAATTCTTTGTTTACTTTTGATTATATTCTTTGTAACATGTGTTAATAAACATGATATGATATATATAACTGTGATTTTTTTTTTCTGTTGGCTCTCCTATAAAGTCATAGCGAATCTATGCTGTCCTTGGTCTTAACAAATCTGTGCATCCCTGATTTATATAAATGTCATCATATATCAGTCTATATATACAACATGGTAGCATCTAGAAGAATAAATTGCAATAAAATGAATAATTTTTGTACAGTTTATTGATCAATGTGTTATTTTGTTTTATGTGCTTATTCTAGTATTATCTTGAAATAAAAAAACTTTTAATTGGTCCAGTTGTGAAATATATTACAATGTATATAGTATGTAAAATTATTTCAGTACTTTTGGAAATATATATGTTATTTTCCACTACCAATATTTATAATGCCACTATATAGTATTGTAATAATTTTAAGAAACACAAAGCTAAAATAACCAGATACGAAATGGTACATTAAATTATTGTCGATGAGCAAGTATGCATGTGAATTGCATTGACCACTCCTAGAAATTACTTAGATATCTGCTTACAACAATGATATAATATTTGTAATTAATCAATTGGTTAATTAACATTTGGTTAATTTGAAATATTGCAAGATCACTAACAGCAAATAATAATAATAATCATGTTTTATTTTGTAGTATATGTCATTAATGGCAGAGTTGGGTGAAGCGCCACTTCCACCACCAAAAACAACCCCTACTGCCACATTTCATACTACTACTACTATAGTTGCTGCTCCAGGAATACCACGTCCAGTAATGCCTCCTCCAGCACCACAGACTTCTCAACCCACAGTAGTAAGTTTTACTTTAAGAAAGAACTTTCCACTTGATTTAATTATAATACTGTTCATTCTATATATGTAAAGTATAGCTGATGAGGACTTAATAAAGTCGAAAGCGCTACTAAATTTTGTGTGTAAATTTCCACTTTTAATCAGTGCTAGAATGAACAATAATGTAGTAAGTTCTATTATTTTTTATTTTATTTTATATTTTCCAAAAATTTATTATTTCTTTTTAATTTCAGACTGCACCATTAGGTTGGACGACTAATGCTACTAAACCACCTGGAATGATTGCTGCAACACCACCATCTATTCAAGCTCAACCACCAGGAATGATGCCACCACCACCACCTGGAATGGGTCCACATGGTTTAGCTTCATTACATCCTCAACCAGGAATGATGCAATGGCCTCAGCCACCTCAACCTCCCACATCAGTTGCTACATCAGCTGCAGTAGGCACCCTTGCACAGGTTTTTATATTTTATTTAATAAAGGATTTAAAAAGTAATAAAATTTTGCTTAAAATAAACTGTAGTGTTAAATTATATTCTTTCTTTAGAAAGTTTATTATAGCATAGTGAGGCTATTTTTTGTTGTTAGGTGAAATATTGTTATATATTTTTGTAATTGTTTAAATAATATGCAAATTATTAGGGGAAAGAAAATTAATGTGGGATTCTAAATTGAATCCACATCCTCCAAGATAAGTCATGTGTAAAGCAATTATTTACCATGTGCTTATTCTTTAATATAACTATTTTTAATGTCAAATCTTTGTGACCCACTAGTACTCTACAGAAGGAGTGGGCAATTATTTTCTGCCGAGGGCCGGATTAATAATTTTCAGGATGAAGCAGGCCGTACCTAAATCATTCATGAAAAATTCTTAAAAGTAGAAAATAAAAAGTTTTAAAAACAAAAAGCAATAATCAGATTGCAGTAAACTATAAACAACTCCGAACGTTTTTCTTTCATCAATATTTTTAACTTCAAGGAACTATAATTAAAAATGGCAGCATTCAAGTTAAAATTAAAATGAGATAATTGTTATTTTTGTTACTGTAAAATAAAATTGATGACCGATCATAAATATGAACTCTGATCACAGCAGAGTTTCGTATGTACTGCACTGCACTGATATCAAACACATTGTGAGATGGCATAGGAGTATCAATGAAACAAATTCCTGCAATTTCGGATTTATGTAAGAATAATAGTTTGAAAAACCACGCAAAAGTGAATCAATAAAAATATAGAATTAGAAAAATCCGCTTTATATCAAAACCGCATTAAAGGGGCAGCATTAAGTGGGGTCTTACTGTATTTTCAAAGTTAATAGTTGATCCAAATCCTATACTAAATCACCCATATTTTAATCCCTTGATTTTTAACGGATTTTTAATGATTCGAATTAATTTTGAACTAATTTTAGCGCCATCCCGTAATTAGAATAATAATTAATTTATTTAAATCAATGAGTGGCGCCATCTATTAATTTATAATTAATTAAAAAATATGGCTGATTAGTATAGGATTTGGATTAAAAAGTTCCCTTGAGGTTGGTTAGTATGTAAAAGTTTAAGCTTAATACTTGAATGCTCCCAACTGATCACATAAGCATTATAGAGAGGGATGAGTAAAAAAATATTGTAATTTCATATGTGAAAAGGATGAAGGTTTGCCTCAATGCTTATGCAAGATTTTTTTAAATTTAATTTACATGCTAGATGTATTTGTAAAATACATATATATTACACTTTTCTGTTATTTTTTTTTACTGTCCTTCAACATTAAAAGCCCAAAATGCTAATAATTATAAATTTATAAAATATATATAATTATATTTAACCTTTACTCCTCAACTGTCGAGCACGTGCTCGACTGACCTTTCAGCCGGCCTGCTCTCCACCTCCTTGCAATGCTCACCAAAATTTAAAAACCAATAACTTCGTTCTTTTTGCTTAAATTGAGAAAAAAATCGTTAAAATATCGAATTTTTATTATATTCTTCATATTTTTGTTATATTAACCAAAAATTTGATTTTAAGTGGATATTTTAATAAATTTTTAATTAACCCTTTAATTCCAATTTAATCTGAATCAATTAATATATTTGTTATCTGGACCGCTAAAAATTCAAGAACAGGTTGTCCGAATTTGTCTGACTTGCTCTATCATGTTCCACACTTCCTTCTTAGTTTACCTTTACTTTTTTTACAGATATCTTGATCCAATAAATTATAATATGGTAAAGTTTGGCCCTTTCCAAATAATATGATTTTGCTGTTTTTCCATACACAAAATCCGATAAATTAGTTTTATTTAAAAATATATAAATTTCTATTTATTAGAGAAACAAAGCAACCAATACCATGCTTGACTATCGACACGGAAGTCGACGTTCTAGATTATGGCGGGAAATATCCAACGGATTTTGAAATCAGCTGATTGTTTGTTTATATTAGTTATATTTTAAATATAACACAAAAATTTAAACAATATAAAGAATTTTTATGTTATCTGCAGTTGAAACAAGTAACTAGTACACCAGGGGTGTGTAAATTTTAAATATAACCCAAAAATTTAAACAATACAATTATTTTTGTGTTTTGCAATCGAAACAAATAATTAATAGATCAGGGGTGCATAATTGTCAAACAGCTTCCATCCAAGGTCAACTACATGACCTTAGGCTATGGGCTAGTTACATTATGTTGACTAATCTCTGACAACCTATGTTGACCCAATAACAACCTATCCTATGTTGACCTATAATGACAACCTATCCTCTTTGTTTGAAAATGCTATTATTATTATATTTTAATTATTTTTTGAAAAATTGACTTAGAATGACTAAATACAGAGAAATATTTGCCATCTGCCATTTTTTCAGGGCGGGCACTGAGACAAATTTTGAGTAAAGAAAAGGTATAAAAAGCAATAATTTATCAAAAATCAGTGCTAAATCTGGCATACAGATGGCAGGATGATAGCTACGTATACAAATTATAGCAATATTTATTAAAAAAAAAAACTAAAAAAATTTCAACAAAGTCGACATTCTTATACATACTAATACTTCTTATAAAATAAAAAGTATTTATGAAACATTATTTTAATAAAATAGGAAGAAAAATGACTAATAAACAGTTATTTTAAATATTTATGTAGTAGAATACCATATTTCATCTGCGAGAGGGAGAATAAGATTGTTGATTTACACTAGCTATCAGATTACGCTTAGCCATATCAAATTACAATATAAATTGTTTTCATTAATTGGAAAAGTTTTTTAGAATTATGAAGTATTTGGTATTATTAGATGCAGAATATCATCAAGAATGTAAAAATATAAACATTTTTTTTATCCGATGCCAAAATCATGAATAATTTGAAAAATTGTATAATGTTTACATATGCTAATTAGGCCTAATTGCTTTCATATTATTTTTTCTTTCTTTTGGTCCTTAATCTAAAATTAAAATACAATATTAGGACACAATATATGGACAACAAGATCCAATTTTTTCTTGCTGGAAAATTAAAAAGAAAAAAGTTATAGCAAAATATTAAATTTCATTTTGTTTGGATAATAAAAGAGCGTCTCTCTATTAAAAAAAGGGGGCGGTAAAAGTTAAAATAGCAGAGTAAAGATTACATAAATAAAATCTTATTTAACTTACAGAGAGAGTAATTAAATTGCTTATATGTGGAGGAAGGAGGAGGAAGTTTAAAATGACCAAAACTTTATATAATGTTTGAATATCCCATTAGACTATATTAATTAATATAAATGTTTTTTATTTTAAAATAAATTTCATTGAAATCTTGTTACTGATACTGAATGTGTAATGTTTTGGAATTTGTTATTTTGACATTTTCATCTGTTATAATTTCATTTGCTTTAATCAAATGAAAGCAAGATGAGAGTAGACAGATATCATAAAATTATGTAGATTGATTTCAAGATCTGACATTGGGAGCAGTTTGAGGCATGATGATGCTCCAGCATGAGTGAAAGATTGTAAGTCAGGCTGATTAATTCATTTATATAGATATGTGAATAAGCAACAATCAGGAGTCTAGATCGTGAAGGAATGACTACACAATTTAAATAATTTTTAGAAAATTAAATTATTTATTTCAATAACTATAGCTATTAATAATTTTATTTTGAAATAATTTTAACCCATTACTTTCCTAATTGGAATCGTTTCCAAGTTAGGTATACGAATGGGGAAAAGAAATATTCTTCAGAAGCATATGTGAACTTTTAAAAATGAAAAATAGTTTACAAGTTGATTATGATGATACAAAGGACTATGTTAAGATTTAAAATTAAAATTCTGATTTATTTAAAAAAAATTGATAAACTTATTTCTAGGTTTCCATGTAATAATTTCTTGATTTGATATTTTGTATACATAATATTATTTATTATTCTATTTTAAATTATGGATAAAATTTCTATACATATAGTATTTAATTTGTGATAGAATTTGATTTCAGAAATTTTGAACCACACTGTTTGTTTTATGTTGGAAATGGTTGGAAGTCAGAAATGCCTAAAATTTATGAATTTCTCAGTACTAAAGTTTACTAGGACACAATACATGGTATCCAAAAAGTGAGTACCTATTTTTGTAAAATAGGACACTTTTTAAAAAACCTCATTTCACAAAAATAGGTACTTACTTTTGGGACACCCTGTATATACAGGGTCGTGCAGATAAATCCGGATTAATCACGATGTAATTAATTTAATGTAGACGTTGTAAAGAATGCATTCATTCATCTTCACAAAGGTTCCCTCACTAGGCAGTATATCAAAGCAAGTTCGAAAGTGTTTGATCAAATGACTGTTGACAGTACATATGGATATATATTGATATATAAATGACAAATCATATACAGTGACTCTCATGGTTATTCGTACGAATAGTGAAATCTTTATTTATCCGTAATTAAAAATATATAAAAGTAATTCATCGTGTTTATTTTATTATTAATAATTTATTTATCCTGTCAAAAGGAAATTTAGAAAAAATTAGCTTAAAAAATGGCATAAATTAATTTATAAAAAATATTTAAAGGAAACATC
>AYEL01080366.1:0-22002 GCA_000484575.1 Olivierus martensii
GAGAGCTAAAATGCTGCGATGTTTCCTTTAAATATTTTTTATAAATTAATTTATGCCATTTTTTAAGCTAATTTTTTCTAAATTTCCTTTTGACAGGATAAATAAATTATTAATAATAAAATAAACACGATGAATTACTTTTATATATTTTTAATTACGGATAAATAAAGATTTCACTATTCGTACGAATAACCATGAGAGTCACTGTATATTTATTAATATGATTTGTCATTTTTAAGATATTGCATGACCATGGAAATTAAATCTTCATCTCATAACATACTTGCAGAAAAATAATCTTTAACCACACCAGTTATCTGAATCAAATTATTTAAAGTACTCATAACATTAGCGAACTTGAGCGAATGTCTACATACATTTGATTCATTTAGATGTGGATGGCAAGGCGAATATTATACCGAATGCCAAACAAATTTGACTGAATTTGTTAGCTGTATGCTCTTTAAATGCTTTCTTGCTACAGGCTTGAAACAAAAATACACAATATATAACATTCATCAAATCAGGCACGTGAAAGTCGTAAAATTAAAGTTGGTACAAGCCACAGCATCATAACACACTTCTGCAATATGTGATGTGGCGTGTCTAATTGCTTAAAAGTGAAATATATATTTTACTAAAAATCGCCTGATTACATGGATGCTAAGTCAACACCATGCAGATTTTGTAAACTTGACCTTGATGAAAGGACTAATACACACAGAGTTTCGCATAATAATCTTTTTCACGGAGCAACAAAATGCCGCAACATCGTCATTTTTAGCGCTAAAAATCGCTCGAAACATATAACTTCAGAAAAAATTTTTTGCAGATTTTTCCAGGTTTCAGGAAAAAATAGCAGATTCCCTGACTTTTCCCAGAATTCTCGGTTTTCCAGGTGAGTGGCAACCCTGTTATAAGCAGAAATTGAAACATTTTGCATTGAAGGGGCTAATGAAAAAAATTTATTCTGGATATTTGTTTAATTATATTATATATATAAATATACTGAATTATCAATTAAGGAAAAACAATATTACAAGGTGTGATCAAAAAATACCAAGACTATCATTATAAAAACTTTATTTTTAAACAATACATAGTACCTATACATGGTGGCTAACCGTTCTGCATGCAAGAGCTGTGTTACATTTGGCTTCAGTAACATCTTTTTTATGTTCAGCTATTCTTTTGTTGGTGTTTTGGGCCGTGTAGCCTATATAATTCTCATATGTTCCCATATCATGGTTTTTGACGAGAATTTGGTAAACACCATTCTTTCTTAGGTGTGGTATCTCATCTTTGTCATTGCATAGGGTGTTAAATAGAGTATTTCTCCTTTGGAAGGTTAATTATTGCTGTTAATTATTTAACACCCTATGCAATGACAAAGATGAGATACCACACCTAAGAAAGAATGGTGTTTACCGAATTCCCGTCAAAAACCATGATACGGGAACATATGAGAATTATATAGGCTACACGGCACGAAACATCAGCAAAAGAATAGCTGAACATAAAAAAGATGTTACTGAAGCTCAAATGTAACACAGCTCTTGCATGCAGAATGGTTAGCCACCATGTAGAGGTACTATGGGACAATGCACGCATTGTAAAACAAGTAGAACCGGAAAAAGGAAGGATAGCGGAAGTGACTAAGATATACGACACGAAGAAGAGGGGACACTGTATAATAAACCAATTAGACCCCACTGTTATCAATAATGCCTGGAAGTGGTGTGAGAAAAATAATTAACTTTAACAATAAACATTAATGTACATTAGGAGCATACCAGATGTACGATATAAAGAATATTTGGACTTAGGATTTTAATACGTTTTTATGCTGGTATTATTTTTATTTTTATTTTCATTTATTCATATTCTGCTTACTTTATTCATATCGGATTTAAGTTTAATAACAATAATAATTAAAGTTTTATAATAACTGTTAATTTGAATATTTTAATACTAACACGTTATATTTTAACAATAAAGTGATAATTGTAGACGCTCATCTTCTAATCCTCACTGATAACCTTAAAATGTATATATATATGTAATTGTTAACAATAAGAAAAACGTATATTATTTTGAATTTAAATGAAAATTATAGAATCCACAATGTTCTATTAGAATGCTTAACTGTTAAAAGTCTACATAATATATATGTTTAGTGTAGATACAGCTGAAAAGAGTCGGATACACCAAAAACGTTTCTGTAATAAAGATATTTATAGCCTACCTAAGTGCTAGAATAAAGTAAAAGAATTCATCATTAAAGGTAGAGTAATTTTTGAACATTAATAAGAATATGTAATTGTTCCGAACTTAATTTTTAAATTATTTCTCAGTAATGTCAATATATTTAGAAAGCTATAAAAATTTTTTCTTAAAATTCTATTTGAAATATCTCATGTTTTATATATCATAGGAAATTGATTCAGATATGGTTAGAACCAGAACTGGATAACATTTTTAGTGATGCACCAAAAAGGGTATCATTTGAAATAAGTGAGAAAATATGTATTTTATATTTTTTAGCTAACCTAGATAGGTTTCCAATTCAGTTAAATCCCATTTAAAGCTTATTACTTGCACTATCTGTGCAAGTAATAAGCTTTAAAATACGATCTCAATAAACATTTTCTGAAGCTGAGCTATGGAGTGGGTGAGGTGTTTATTCTGGAACACACTATCTAACCAAATTATATGTGAATAATTGATGATAATACAGTAGTCTCTCTCTAATCCAACACGTATAGGACTGGGTCTTTTCAGATTTCAGAGATTTGTCAGATTATTGGATGTTCAATGATAAAAATGAAATTGAAAAACACACAAACAAATATACTCAGTTTATTAAGACTTTCCTGTCACTGCTCTTGCTGTTCAAATCTTTCACAAACTCCTCAATTTTATCCCAATTTTTTTAATGTCATAAATGGTGGCTCGTCCAATATTATAAAAAGGAAGCCAAATCACTAAACTTTTCTCCCAAGTCAAGTTTCTTAATTATTTCTGCCTTTTCAACCACAGTCAATGTCTTGTGTTTTTGTTTTCACATTTTCTGATTTGTGGCATTATGTAAAGATAAATAACAAACAATGATACAATAAAAAAAAACACTACAATATATACTCAAATATAAGCTGATCCACATATAAGCCAATCCCCCAACTTCAGAGTTTGAAAATCTGTAAAAATGTGTAACTGTGTATAAGCCTACCTCCTAACTTTAGCACTTAAAATTTGATAAAAATTTGAAAACAATAAATTACATGATCTTTGATTTTTAGTTACCGATATATTAATGCAATTTACCAAAATAAATATTTTATTGAAACTTTAAATATATACATATAAAATAAATTAATAATAATACAGACAGCAATATATCAATTTAAAAAGTAAAATTTTACTTATAAATACAGATAACAATATATCAATTTAAAATGTAAAATTTTACTTTACCCAAAGCGATTGAGCGCGTTGTGCTGCTGACTCCAATCTGTGTTTGTATAAGTATATCAGATAGGCAACGCTGTGCTGCCTGATGTGCCATGACGCAGAAATTCTCGACAGTTATTTAGCTAAAGTGATCCAACACAGCATACCTACATAAGATTCTTGGATTATTGTCGAGAATTTCTGCATTGCGGTGCATCAGACAGTGCAGGGTGACAGTGCTATCTGATGCACTTATACAGTATAAATTCAGGTTGGATTCAGCAGCATGACGTGCTCGATCGCAAAGGTAAAGTAAAATTTTACTCCGAAGTTAGATTGATATAGGTGTATGACATTATCATTAGGATGATGTAGCTTCAGAAAATATCAAATTAATGAATAGTAATAAATTTTTATATGTTACCCGAAGCGATTGAGCGAGTCGTGCCGCCAACTCCAACCTGCATTTGTGTAAGTGCATCAGATAGGTGATGCCATGCCGCCTGATGCACTGCAACACAGAAATTCTCTACAATAATCCAGCACAGCACACCTACATAAGATTCTTGGATTATTGTCGGGGCGCATCGGGCAGAGCGGCTTTGCCTAGCTGATGCACTAATAAATGCAGGTTAGATTCTGTGGCGCGATGCGCTGGATGGCATCAGGTAAAGTAAAATTTTACTCCGATGTGAAATTGATGTCTGAGAATGACGTAGCTTCAGAAAATATCAAGTTACGAATAATAATAAATTTTGATAATTTACATAAAGATATTTTCTTTTTATTATTATTATTGAATAACTATTTTCTTTTCTAAAAAAATTCATATTTAAGTATCACAGTAAAAATTCCATTGGAATACGTGTTCAGATTCTTCATCATTATCGGCAAACAAATTTATTGTAGATATAACTGTTCTTTTTTTTTTTTTTTTACTTTCAAAAACAACCGCCATGTTACAAAAATCACCATACACGTGATTAAGTGACCAGTGTCGTTCATAGAAACACATCTGAAGCTTTGACCAATGACATCATCCGATCACGACCAGGCAATTTCTGCGGATTGTTGCCTGTGTTTATACGAACGTACCCATTATCACAATAAAAATTTCATTAGAATACATCTACGTCACAGGCTCCCTAGAGACCATTCAAAGTTTTGTTTTCCCTATAGTTGAGTTGAATTTTGTATTAGACTCTTTGATCGCATTTTAAAATGATGGATCATTCTAACAATGATGTCATACACCATTAGGATGATGTGTTCGTGATTTCTAGATGTTAAGCGTGCGATTTTGAAGTTTTGATTTTGCTTAGTGTGCAAAGTGATTTCTAGACGTTAAGCGTGCGATTTTGAAGTTTTGATTTTGCTTACGATGAACTTTTTGATAAACTAAAGTTATTTTTCAGTATAGATTTTAAATAATATTTTTTTGTTATTTTAAACATTATTTTAGTTAGTTTTTAATCTACGTTAATTAAATCACGAGTAGATAACTTAATGATGACGTTATACACCATCAGGATGACGTGTGCAATGTGATTTCTAGATGTTAAGCGTGCGATTTCGAAGTTTTGATGTGATTTCTAGATGTTAAGTGTGCGATTTCGAAGTTTTGATTTTGCTTAATGAACTTTTTTGACAGACTAAAGTTATTTTTCAGTACAGATTTTAAATTATTATTATTTTTTTATTATTTTAGTTACTTTTTAATCTGTTTAATTAAATCATGAATGAGTTAAATATAATAAGCATTTATGGATTACTAGCGAATTGATTAAAATATTAATTTATAATAATGAAAAATAAATATATTTTTCGCTCAAAAACAAATCCTAGGTAAGATTTTCGATCGATTGTCGAATTTTCGCGCAATGTCGTATCGGACAGCGCGGCATCGCCTATTTGATTACAGTATGTATAGATGCAGGTTGGAGTCGGCAGCGCGACGCGCTCGATCGCTTCAGGATAAGATAAAATTTTACCTGGTACTGTATTAAACGAATTATTGCAAAATTTCCTTCCTGGTCTTCAGGAGATGTTCAATAACCTATATTACTTTAATGGTTTTACTTATTACTTCAATTTCTCCAGCCAAAAAAAAAGTTGATTTTTTTGACCCATGTATAAGCCGACCCCCCCACTTCAGAAAATTTTTTTTGAGGAAAAAAAAACCTCGGCTTATACACAAGTATATACGATACTTATTTAAATAGTCACGTTAATTAAATTTAACATATTCCAATAGAACAACAAAATATCATATTTCAAAATTATAGGAGGAAAAAATATATTAGTGATTCACACATCTGGAATAATGTGTTATCCTTGTTTTATGAAGTTACAGTTTTATATAACTGCAAAACTATTGAAAAATGTAGAAAGTATATTATGTATATTCAAATTATTGACATGCCAAACACTAAATTTCTCTAGTGAAAGAAGTGAATTTTGTCATAAAATCAATGATACACATATTAAATTTGATATATCTGATACAACCAGTGAAAAAAAATGAGCAAGAAAATCATTTATTTAAACAAATTTCAGTGAATAATAGAGCAATAATGAAATAATTTTTTTGTAAAAGCAAAAATTGACTTTACAAAACAAAAAAGTGATATAATTTATTCTTTTTGTTAAATCAAAAATTTGTAAAATGAAGTATACCTGTATATTTTATAAAAAAATATTGACACATATAAGCATACTTTTAATACAATCAAAAATGTTAATCATAGATTTTTGTTAAGAATAAATACGATAGAAGTTTCAATTATTAGTATACAGAATAATGAAAGGGATTGATTCACTATTTTATTCAACAGTGAAGTATTTTTGGTGATAATACAATCAAAGGTTTACTTACAAAATATCTTGAAATTGTTTGTTGATTATAAAAATTTCATTTTCTAATTCATTCATATATAAATTTCCTCCACTTTATAAACACTTTTTCAGTGAATTTTTAAAAATTATATATAAGATATACAGGGTTCCTAGAAAAGTCCTTATTTATCTCTTAACTTTCACTTGAAGTGTTCTAGCACTTCAGAAGCAGGGTTTACATACAGGAATATGACCATTCTCTATTGATAGAGAACAATTACAGTGTCTTTAGTAGTGAATTCTCACTCATTGGCATCTCCACCTTGTCATGGTGAGGAAGCATGCGTGTTCCAAGGATCCTGAGAGCTATGCCGGCAGTAGCTTTGCTAATGGTAGGGTCTCCCATTCCGGAAAGGTCTAAGGTAAGGGGCCAGACTAAGAGAGTGCTCTACCCAAACCCCTAAGGTGTGTGGTATCATGCTGAGAGTTGAGTGGCACTGGGGTAGCAAAAAATGCAGTGTCCCTAACGATCCCTTCAGGGCACCTAGCGAAACCCTGTCGTAGTTAGCCTTCCGCCCATATTGGAGGATAACCAGACAGCGATTTCTTGTGTTTCCTCCAGTTGTCTTTTGGCAGGAAATTCAAAATTCTAATTTTAAAACTTTTTCTGGGGAGGCTGCCATGCCACTGGCATGCCCCAGGGCGGTGGGGTAGTGGAACAGACTCCCAGAGTTAGTACTCCCTCCAGGAATAAACCTAGTCCGGGCGTGTTTGTCTGGAGTGGCTAGGCGAAAGTGGAGGAGGGCTAGGAGGAAAGCTGCTGGTACTGGTGGTTCTCAGCTACCAGGCAGCTCTTCCCAACCAGCTTCTTTGTCTGATTCTCCTGCTGATACCCCTGGTGTTGGCAAGACAACCAGATCTGTGATGTCTACCCCCTCTTCTAAGGAGGTGAGGCCTGCTAAGAGGACCCAGGGTTTTCAGCCTCGATCATATTTGGAAGCTTTGGCTTCTCTTCAGTTAGCCATCATCAAGGAGAGTTATCTGGACTCAAAGATGGTGGCTGCTGAGGCTGACCTTATTTTGGGGAAGATCCTGAACAGTGTGGACGGAATCCCTTTGGTGATACCTTGCCACTGCTCAAGAATTATACTGTAGACAATGGAGCACTCATTTATACTTGTAAGAATGAGTTCACCTGTCAGTGGCTCACTCAGCTTTTGGATGGGTATACTCTTGGGCAGGGGATTTGTTTAAGGGTTATACCTGCGATGAACCTGCCCAAGCCTGTGAAGGTGGTTACCGCACTGCGGACACACATACACAGGACTGAACTCACATACTTGGATGCGAGCTAACTTTTGGCTCGACTCCAAGTATTCAATCCAGGGTTCAAGATTGAAAACTGGAAGGTCTTGGGTCGTAGTAGGGATGCTAAAGGACAGCGTTTGATTTTGATGGCCTTTGTTGAAGCAAGATCAACCATCAAAATGGCCAATTTTAAGGCTTTTTCTGGGGTCGATCAAGGGACCTTTAAGGTACTTTCGGATCCTAATTCCAAGTCTGGGAAACCGATAGCTTCGGTGACTGCTCCTGTAAAGAGGCATGAACTGATCGGGCTTCCGGGAGTACCACTGGTCCTTCCGACACCCAGTCAACGAAGAAGGGCATGAATCTTTGCTCACCTTAGGTACCTGTAATGTCATGGGTCTGAGGGTGATTCATATCAACCTCCAGCACTCATGAGCCGCTTCCGCCCTTTTGGGTCGGCTGCTTGTGGGGGGGCTGTTATGACCTTGCTCTTATTCAAGAGCCATAGCACTATAAGGGCCAAATATGGGGGCTTCACTGCAAGGAAGGTAAGTTGTTTTCTTTTACTACTTGTACTCTGATAATGGTCCTCGGACTTGTGTTTTCATTAGGAATAATATATGTGTTTCACCCGTATGGGATTTCTATTCTAGGGATCTTACTACTGTTTGGGTGAAGCTTGATGAGGGGGTGCTAGTAGGGAATTTATTGTTTCCTCTGCTTATTTCCCTTAGATAAAGACAAACTTCTGCAACACCTGAGTTTGGGTCTTTGGTAGAATTTTGTCAAAAGAATCATTTTGATTTATTGATTGGTGTCGATGCTAAACTCTCATCATGTGGTTTGGGATAGCAAAGGCATCAACCGAAGGGGAAGCACCTATTGGAATTTCTGCTGAGCACTAACCTTTCTATTTTGAATAGGGGTAATGAACCTACTTTTGTTGTTGTTAACAGGAGGGAAGTCATTGACCTAACGTTAGGGACTCAGTATATTTCTGACCTAATTGAGAATTTGCACGTATCTGGTGAGCCTTCTTCTTCGGATCACAGATATATTTGCTTTAATTTACAGGGTATGGCACCTATTCAGGTTACATATAGAGACCCTCGGAAGTCTAATTGCACTTCCTTTAGAGAAGACCTGAAATTTAACTTTGGGGTATACAGAGCAGATTTTGCTTGGTGGTCGATTTAGAGATGACTGTTGACCAGTCAACAGGCAATTCTCTTATCCTATCACCAGAACTGTCCTGTCAGGACTGTTCACTCATCAAGGCGAGTTCCTTGGTGCAATGAACAACTGGGCGGTCTTAGATATAATGTTAGGCAGCTTTTTAATAAAGCTAGGAGGACTGGTGATTGAGACGTGTATAGGAGCACTCTCACTGGTTATAATAAGGACATTAGAAAGGCTAAAAGGTCTTCCTGGAAACGGTATTGTCAGGGAATTGAGGATATACCTGAGGTATCCAGATTTTGAAGATAATATCTAATGGGAATTTTTGCAGGGTTGGTTCTTAAACTGCCTGATGGCAGTATGAGGTACTTGCAGAGACTCTTTAAAGGAATTTTTTCGGGTACACTTTCCTGGGTCTATTTTGATTGAGAACTGAGCCTCCTTGCAGGTGCAGTCTGACCTTGATGGACGTGATTATCATGTCATGAGGAAGGATTGGCACCTTGTGAGGGAGATGATTAATCAGTCTAATATTAGATGGGCTATAAGTGTTTTTAAGCCTTTTAAGTCAGTGGGACCAAATGGCATTTTGCCAGTGCTCTTGCAACAGGGCACTGATGTTCTGGTCTCTCCTCTTTGCCGTGTCTTTCGGGCCTGTGTGGCTTTTGGCTATGTTCCATGGTCCTGGAGGCAGGTAAGGGTTTCTTTTATGCCTAAGCCTGAATGTAATTCTTATACCGAGGCTAAGTCTTATCATTCGATCAGTCTGATGTCCTTTTTATTGAAGACATTGGAGAGGTTGATGGTAGGTTTATTAGGTGGGGCCCTGGTTAGGATCCTCCTATGTCGCAGTCAATTTGCCTATCAACCTGGCAAATCGACTGAGCATGCTCTTCATGAGATTGTTTCCAGAGAGGGCTATTGGGTAGTAGGAGATTGCCCTTTGTGCTTTCCTTAATATTCAAGGGGCTTTTGACTATTTCTTTTGAGAAAATTAGCCTTGCTGCTTTCAGACATGGAGTCAGTTCAACGATTATTCGTTGGATTGGCTCCATGCTGAGGCATAGGGTTGTTTTTAGCAAGCTCTATGAGGAGGAAGTTATGATTCTCACTGACAGGGGATGTCCGCAGAGGAGATGATGTCTCCCCTTCTTTGGACCCTTGTGGTGAATGAGTTATTGGCTTTACTTAATGGGAAGGGTTTCTTCACTGTTGGTTACTCCCGATGACATATACATTGTTGTGGTGGGGAAATTTCCTAGGACTGTTTTATAGCCATCATTGTAGTGGGGAAATTGCCTAGGACTGTTTCTGAAGTTTTTCAGACAGCTCTTAATACAGTTTCTTCCTAGGACTGTTTACGAGGTATTTCAGATAGCTCTTAATACAGTTTCTTATTGGTGTAATAGGATTGGATTGTCTGTTAATTCGGCTAAGACTGTTATTGTGCCTTTTACTCGAAGAGGACAGTTAGTAGGGTAAGCTGAACCGACCTTCTTCGGTAAAAATTTGCAATTTTCTACCCAGATCAAATACCTTGGCATTTTGCTTGACAAGGGTTTGATTTGGAAGCCACACGTCGAGTTTGTTGTGGAGAAAGCCTGTAGGTCTCTTTGGGTTTGCAGGGGTATTTTGGATAAGACTTGAGGTCTTAGGCCAGGGCTGTTGTTTTGAATTTATACCATCGTTGTGATACATATTCTTACTTATACTGCTATTGTTTGGTGGCAAAGGGTTTTACTTAAGACTTGCACGGCTGAACTTGGAAAGATTCAAAGGCTGGCCTGTTTGGGTATTACTGAGGCTATGAAGACTGCTCCTACTGCTGCTCTTGAGGTTCTTTTGTGCATTCCTCCTCTACATTTGTATGTTGAGGTGAGTGTCCGGGAGGGCTATTATAGGTTTCATTCTTCTGGAAGAGGAATTTCTTGGACCCATAAGGTGGAACATTTGTCTTTTGAGTGGGACAGGATACACTGCAACATTGTTGGGATGGTTAAGGATTATATGGTACCTAGATTTAACTTTTCCGGCCATTCACTGTCGTTTTTCCCAGTTTGGAAAGCTGGGGAGGAGGATTTGGGATCAGTATCAAGGATGGTTTGGTCTGGTTTATGGACGGTTCTAAAATCACTACTGGTATTGGGGCGGGGGTTTACTGCGAAGGGATATGGATGCTTTATTCCTATTCCCTTCGGCTGTTTGCCACTGTCTTTCAGGCAGAAATTTTTGCTATTTCTGCATGTGTTAGAATTAATCTTGAGAGGGATTATGCCGGTAAGCATATTTTTATCCTATCTGATAGTCAGGCTGCTCTTAAAGCTCTTAATAGTTCCCGATTTGTTTCAAAACTTGTTTGGGAATCCGTCTTCTCATTGAGGAACTGACCACCAAGAACAGGGTGCAGCTTGTATGGGTGTCAGGGCACAAGGGGATTGGAGGCAATGAGGTTGCTGATAGGCTTGCCAAGGAAGGGGCTTCTTACCTCTTTTTTTGGACCTGAGCCTGTCCTGGGCATTGGTTCTGATGTCTTTGGTCGGGTTGGCAAGGACTGGCTGGAGGCCCAGCATCTCATTTTCTGGAGGTCTATCTCTGGTCTTAGGCAGGCGAAGGCTCTCATTAACGACCAATGGTATGGGCGACTGCGGCAACAAATCGCCACTCAATCTAAATCGGCGACAAATCGTCACTCGATGAAATCGGCAACAAATTCGTCACTCCTCTTAGTCTGACCGCTTTCGATGTTTGACCTGGTCGTGAAACAAGACAGAATAAATGTTAAAAGAACACTCAAAATGGATGGAAAAGAAAAATTACATATTGACCAGAGAAGACAAAACGAAGAAAATAGTCCTAATGGACATGGATAAATATGAAGGCTTCCTACACAACTATATAAAAGATACTAAAGCAATAGAACTACAGCAAGACCCAACCGCAAAACTGGCGGCAAAAGTAGATAAAATACTCAAAGATCCGCAGTTTCCACAAATGTGGAATGTCCATAGGCAAGAGGCAGCAGCATGTCCGAGGATCTTTGCATTTATTAAAGCACATAAAACACCCTGTAAAGAATTGATTTTTTTCTTGTGTGGATTAAATTAAAAGTTAATGAAAGCATGAAAATTGAATTTATAATTACCGATGTTGTTGGAGGAGAGGCGGAGGTCGGCCGCCATGGGGAGAGGAAGCAATGGCAGCAATGGAATTTTCTTGATTATATTATTATATTGTTAAATTTTTGTATTAATTATTGTTATTTTGCTATTAATGCGGAAATATGGTTGAAAATTAAAACTGTACGGATTAAATTAAGTAAAAATAATAATTATGTAAAAATGTTGTATTATAAAAATATGCTTACTAGAGGGAGTGAAGGTTCCCCTCTTTGTGTTGTGTGGAAAGTGGCAACAATCAGTTGGAACTCTGTGGAAGCTATTAAAAGATCAAGTTTATAATGTTGTGGTTACTGCTCATGCTTTTGTGATAATTTTTTTTATGGTTATGCCAATTATAATTGGAGGATTTGGGAATTGATTAATTCCATTTGGAAAGTTTGTGTCCCAGGAATTTTGTGGATTTTAGTATAAATGTCAATTTGGTTTGAGAGGGGAACTTAGATGTTTTTTTGTGTGTATTTCTGCTAATTGTAAGTAATTTTGTTAGTTCTTAACTAAAATAAAGCTATTTTGTTTGAAGCCTAATGGAGTCTTTATTTGACGCTATGTATTTATGCTTAGACTGGGTTATTGGAGTTTAAGTTCGAGATAGGTTGTAAAACTGCTGCGAAAGAACAAACTGAGGAAGGGGGATGGAGTCAGAATCAACAAGAAGAAGCGGAGGGTGGCAAAAACTTCTCAACCCATAGCGTCTAGGCCAATTGTAGAGAAAAGATTGGCACCAATATACTATCTTGAGAAAACGATAGCTGAATGGTGTAATAAGATATTAAGAGAAACAGATAAATCAACTAAAATTACAATGTCAATGCTAGACAGACTTAAAGGCATCCAAACAACTAAGGAAGATATATTGACTACATATGATTATGAGGCCCTCTATCCTTCACTAAAACTAGAACCAGTGTGCCTCCATTTTTATAATTTCTTGTAGAAAATGTCTCGCAAGAACAAAATAACCCAAAGCTACTTCAGGAAATAGCACATCTAATATATTATAATTTATATTACACGTTTAGAGAATGAATTTATAAGCAGGTAACTAGGGGTACCGATAGTAAGCCCAATAGCAGGTACCCTGGCCAAGATTATTCTAAGAGCAGTGGAAGATCAAAGACTTCATAAGTTCCAGCATTTTATGAAATTATACATAAGGTACATAGACAATGTGCTTGTAATTTGAACAAACAAAGAGAAAGTAGAGGAGATAGCCAAAGAGTTCACTCTTATGCAATATGGCCTTAAATTAAAGAAAGACCAGGTGGTAGTTCAAAAATACACTATACCTAGATCTATAATTACACTTGCAAGAGGAAGGTATCAAAACAAGCATATACAGAAAGCCGACCTATAAACTGATTCTAATCCCAAATTGGTTGAACAATCCGATTAGCTACAAAAAAGCAGCTTTTCAAAGATTATATAGACAGGCTCTGTCTTATTGTAGCAGTAAGAAGGGCTTAAATAAGGAGTTAAAATACATACAGGAGATCAGGTTACAACACGGATATAGAAAAAAGTTTCTAGCACAAATTATGAAGGAAGTAAAAAAGAAAATAAGTAATAGCGGCAGAAGCACAGAAGAATCCAGAAACAACAAATATAATTTTATACCTGTACCATATCACCTAAAAAAGTTGGAATTATTGAAGAAATAGCAAAGGAGAACAATGGACATTTAGCACCAAAGAGAGCCCTGACATCGTTCAATGTACACCTAGCCCTCGATTTGCAGGACACTCAAATTACACGGTTTCGCTTTTACACAGTTTTTAAATGAAAACAAAAAAATTTTTTTTCGTTTTATTTTGATTGTTTTGCATTATGCCATTTATAAATTAAAAGAGTATCACATTGTCACGTTTTGTGGGTTTACGAGTTCGTAGAGATTAATAAACAGTGAATACAGCTATATTTCGTATAGTCCAATTTATTTACATTTAGAACAAAATAATCTTGTTTCACTATAACTAAATTCAATACAAAATCTGATAATTATCTCATACAACAGTAATTTATGTCTTTATTTCAGAATAACTCACAGTTCTTCTTATTCCACTTTCGCTTTCACAATTTATCGTTCACTATTAACTTTTACTGTCCAAGTCTCGCAGTTCAACTAAGCTTAACTCCCACTTGCTGCTTGCCTATTTATTAATAGTCTTTTGAATGCTTTTATTGTTTTTATTTGTACGGAATATTGTTATTTTTTTGTATCGTATTCAATGTTAATTAATGTACAGTGAAACCTGTCTAAGTTGGACACATTTGGTTCCTTCAAAATGTGTTCAAGTTAGAGAGGTGTCCAACTTAGAGAAATTCATAAAATCAAATTTTTTTTAAACATACTAAACACTAAATTTTGATGTCAATGCAAGCCTTTATTCAATTCAAATTGGAAACATTTATTATTTTAAATGAAACTCAAAAATGTCAAATACAAACTACAGTCTATCAATGGTTTCAACATGAGAACTATTTATTTGAAAAGAAGTCTGTATGAAGCCTTTTTTATATTTAATTTACACTTTATCCACACATTTTCAATTTTATTTATTTTTATACCAAATAGAGTTTCAACAATCTCTGGTTCATTATTAGAAAATACATATCGTTCAAATTCCTGTATATATTCCAAAACTGTTTCATGATCATTCCAACAAAGTCTCTATATGAATTGAGCTGGATATAATCTTTTCAATTAAATCACTGGCACAGCCAGTGATTTAATTGAAAGACTTCATATTCAGCCAGTGATTTCATATTCATGATGGACAAGATTGAAGATTTTACAAATTTTGACAACAGTTAAAATTTTATGATGATAGTTCTCAGGAAGAGCACTCAGCTCTTCTCCTAGTTCAAAGTTATTGACCTCTTGCATTCCTTCCTGAATCTGTAAGGGAACACAACTTTTTTAAAACATTTCTGAATAGTTAATTGCGAAACTTCTTGTCATGCAACATAAATCCATCTCACTACATCCAGAATTGTAAATGATCAGCAACTCGCTTCTTTTGGTCTGATGTCAGTTTATTTGATTTTCTTTTACCGCTTTTTAAGATCTCTAACGTGCTTTCTAAGATCTCTAACGAAAGCTTAATCACAGCAACAGAAGAAACAGCACACAATTCTCAAAGAAAAAATATAACAAAAATATCAAAGAAAAAATATCAAAAAATATCAAACTTGCTATATAAATACCAAAACTTGCTATTTATAGACCAAATATTTTTAATTTTATTGCAATAAAATATTCTGGCTATAATTTGTCTAAATTTTTGTTTGATTTTTCTCAACGCTCAGTGTTTGTATTTACAGTAATAAGTAAATTATGGATTTATAAGTCATCTAACAACCATCTCAAGGCATGATTAATCAATGTTATAAGTTTTTCTTTCACAAATTAACTATCTCAAGGCATGATTAATCAATGTCAAAGTTTTTCTTTCACAAATTACTTTGGATAATCTTCTAAACCTAAATAAAATTTAAGATTTTATTTCGATCAATTATCAAAAAGTGTCCATCTTATTAGAAACAGTTGTTCAAGATACAAGATAGAGAGGTGCCAGGATATAGAGGTTTGGACATATAGTAAAATATAGGCTTTTGTCTGGTTCCAGGAAAAGTCGTTCAACATAGAGAGGTGTCCAACTTAATAGGTTTTACTGTATATGTTTTCATTTTCAAAAATAAATTGAAAAAGTATAAGCATTAATTTGTGTCTAGAAATTAATGAACCAATCCCCTTTTTTTCCTTTAATCCTTATCTCATTTTACACGGTTATAAAGAACATATCCTCGACTTTTCATTATCATCTTTAGATCGATTTACACAGTTTACAGTTTAATTGAACATATCTTTCTATTTTGTATGAATTCTGCATCTCGTTTTACATGGTTTCGGTTTGCACAATTTTTCCAGGAACGTATCTACCGTGTAAATCGAGGGCTGAGTGTACTACGAAATGAGAAGGATTCACTTAGGCAACTTGAACGCAAGCACATATACAAAATACTCATTAAGAACATGCAAACGAATGAGGATTCTGCATACGTGGGAATAACTACTAGAACACTAGTCAAACAGGTAGAAGAACCACAGAAAAGACATTGCCCAGGCTAAACTCACCATGTCTCTAGCCATAGAGGCTTTTAGTAAAGACAAATATATTATGGGACCAAACCAAGCTAATAAAGCCAGTTCTGCTGCAAACACAGCCAATAATAACATAGTCCCTTGAGATAATAAAAAAAAAAATTCTGAAAATCTGATCAATGATAGAGTAGATTGGGGCTCCAGGCATGGAAATATGCTTTAAACAAAGAACAACGTAATAAAACAAAGAAATGATGGAGAGAGCGTGAAAAATTAAACAAAGTACCACTTTGGAACTTTATTGTAGTTCGGATGTATTTTTATGTTTATTTTATTTTTATGTAATCTAATTTGAATTACGAATGAATTGGTTAAGTTAAGAATTATATGTTGCTTTAATTTTTGTTTTTTTGTTTTATTATTTCAACTATTTATTCAAATATTATTTTGTATTGAAACATATACATTCTAAGAATGTTGGGTGCTATAGCAACTTATATAGTTCTGTTGATTCGAAACAGTTATAAATAGAATATATCTGAAGGGTATAGAAACACCGAAAACGTTAGTAAATTTATATTGATAAATAAATAATTAATCTTTACTGCAAAAAGTACTAGTGTGAATATATTTATGTAGAGCATTCTTTAATGAATACAAAAATAACGTGGTTTGTACATGTACATAGACAATAAAAAAATGAGGTAAATGAAAAGAAATAATAATGAACAAAACACTTCTATTATTCATTTTTGATTTTAATCCAATTATTAAGGAGTCTATTACAGATATTGTTTAAAATGTTCATCAGTTGCAATATGCATTTGAACATGAGATAAAAAGTTGTGTGTGTAATATAGCATTATGAGAGTCACATTTTTGTAAGCTGTAGTAATGCGATTTTGTAAGTCTTGAATGCTTATTGGCTGCATTGCACAAACCTATTCCTTTAAATAACCCAAAGAACGAAATTCATGGGAGTCAAAGCTGATGAACTTGACAGCCTATTTTACCTTATTTTTTGTCTGTGGCAGTTAAATTTTTTTGGTTTAACTCATTTTTTATTACCTGTTTACATATTTTGTTACAAACCGTACTTACAAATTATATTTTTCATAATTTAAAAAATTCAATAAAAAGTGTTTATAAAGTGGAGGAAATTTATGTACGAACCAATTGAAAATTTTCTCCTATCTTGCTTACTTCACAAGATAGTATTTTTAAGTTCTTCAATTTGCCACTAGAAGTGTTGCAACTATTCTCAATTGATAGTACATGGTCCTTTCCTATATGTAGACCCTGCTTCTGAAGAATTAGAACATTTTAGTTGAAAGTTAGAGAGATGCATAGACTTTTCCAAGAACCCTGTATATAAATGGAACAGCAAAAAAAAAGTGCAAAAGTTCTATAAAAAATAGTGGTCAGTAAAAGCAAATCTAAAATTAAATATAGAAACAATAAGAAGAATATAATTGGGATTATCTATTGAATTAATATCATTATATTGTAGATTGCAAAAACTAAAAGTTATATTTACAGATAAATATTAATTACATATGAGCTTTTTTTAATAGTGTGGAGACCAGCGAACCGTAATAAAATAATTTAATATATATTTAATTGATAAAATTTTAGAATTATTAAAATTAATTTTTGAATAAAAATTGGAGACGTCTGAGAAGCAGAAGGATTGATTTCATCACTGATGAAACACGATCACTTTTTTGCTAAACAATAAGAGAATATGATTGTCTCTTATCGAATAAACAAAAGATAAGTTTGTCTTTCAAAAAGGAAAGGACAGACGAGAGATGATCGAAACAGATAGAAGAACACTTTCCAAAAAAGAAGGTGCGAAAATGTAGAGCAGAAAAGGTGAATCTGTGTTCCGTCCCATCGGTGATCGTCCGACAAGATAGGGAACGAAGACATAAAACAATAATGGAGGAATGATGTAATTTCTTATTTACTCTCTCTTCCAGGTATGATCTCCGGTTCAGATAGCTCTCTCTAGCGAAATATGTTAATATTGTATTTATTTTTTTTTTTTTAATAAATATATGTTATTTGTTTTGAATGAATATCTGAATCAATTCTCCTATCTTGGATCCCTCTGCATCACTTACTCGTGATCCTATTCGAAAATACTAAAATTTATTGATACACATTTTTTACTCGGATGTGTGCTGCCAGATTCTCACACTGATATCAGAAATGAGATTGTCAAATGATAAGATCCAAGACACCAGTCTACATATGTTACAGGACCCTCACAATAGTAATATAAGTCCATTTATTCATATATTGAGATATTTAAGGATTTGCATTTGAATCAACTAAAAATATTGACAAAATAAATTCATATAATGTTTTTAAAACTGTAAACTTGTTAAATTTTATTATGTAATAATAATTAATAAAATTGTTAAAGAAAATAAAAGGATTTTTAACCACAAATGGACTTATACCACTTTCAATAATAACAAATCATGTAAAATAGGAATAATACCAATTTTAAATTTATATTTTAATTGAAGTTAACTTTTCTGAAATATATTTTTTTAATATAAAAAATAATTAAAATGAAAATAAACGTAAAATTGACTTTATTAAAAAACATTTTCAGTTATAAAAAAAATTTATAATAAAACAAATATAAAAAGAAAACTATTTCATTAAGATTAATTATAATAATAATAATAAATAATAATAATAATTTTATTCATATTTCAATCTTATTTCTCCTTTATACTTAGCATAATGAAGTATTCATGGTGATTAGGAGGTATGTAAGGCAGAAAAGCCATCATATCATTATATTTATCTCTTGTTATAGGTCTTGAAATTGTGTAAGATGTAACAAAGTTATTTTACTAAAATTTTTTGGCCTTCTGCATTTTCCAAATAAATCCAGGACTTTAAACTGTGCATTTTTTCTATAGATGTTTTGTAAAAAATTTTTTAGAGTTCATTCCTTTTAAACCTCATCCAACATATCTTCAGGTAATGTATAATTTCCTCATCCATATTTTTCTGTTTGATATTGCCTCTTCTAGGGATTTCATTGAGACAAATCTTTTCATTTCATGTAAAAGCAAGCTTTTTTTTCAACAAGTCTTTATTATTTTAGTCCTGAGCAGTATATAAATGATCCTTCTTAGTGCTATTTTCACAACTTCAAAATCTCTGTTGTTTGGAAGAAATTCATAATAATAAGCTCTTAAAGTTATTCATAATAATCAATAATTAAAACAGCTTTCTAATTGTGTTATTTAATAACACAATTAGAAAGCTGTTTTAATTAATGATTGTTATGAATGGACTTATCCCATTTTCAAAAAAAAATTCTTGCAATAATGTTTTACAGTTAAAGTTCTTTTGACTAATTTATGAGGATATTGTATACTGTTGACTGTGTTGTTATAAATATAAAAAGAAGACATTTATGTTTAACTAAAACTGACATTAACTCATTTTTTTAAAAATTGGACTTATACTACTTTCAAAAAACGGCTCATATAGTCATGCAAATGTATATAATTTTAACAAAAAAACTTAAAATAATCTGATAAGATAATGATTTTTGTTAGAAATGTGACACAGATATTGCAACAACAAAACAGGAACACAGTGACAGAGCAAATAAATCTTATAGAAATTTTCCAATTTTTGACTGCCTTATGTATAAACCTAACCCTTTTCAAAATTTTTCAGTTTATATACAGTATATCATCATCAGAATGGAATATTAACTATGAACATACTTTATTGGATGGAATATTTTAAAGGAAAGATTATTCAACTTAACTGTAGGATATAGAGTTTAGAAAAGTTAATGAAATTTTTGAGTATGAATGGAATTCATCCAAATAACACAAAGTATGATTATATGGCTTTTTCTTATTTGACATTCTTCACCAAGTGCAGCTTATTTATTTATCATAAGATCAAATGACAAACAACTGCCATTTTGTTCTGTCTTTATAATCTTTCTGTCACTAATACAGCTGAAGAAGACTTCACAAGTAGATTGAAAACATTTCTGCAATTAAATTTTTTTTCTCTCCTAATCAGTGCTATTTATTTTTATTTCACATCAGAAAATACAAATTTTCTTATCTCTTCAGCCAAAGGACTTAGAAACACTTTTATCCATTTTATCACATCACCTTCCCAAACAATATTTTTTTGTTTAAATTATTGCACTTAGGGAGTAGGAACTTGGCATAATCTAAAATTGGATTAATATTCATATGGTGGGTAATCAAAGTGGACATCTGATATACAGGCAATCCCTGACATACATAGTTCGGTACTTATGTAAGTTTAATTTTAGTTAATAAACTGAATCTGAATCAGGCCCCTCTTGAAAAAAACTGGACATGTGGGAATCAGAATTGAATTCAGATAACTCTAAGATAGTAAATGATTGCTTTATCACTCGATTTATGTGTTTATTCTTTAATTTAACTATTGTTAATGTTAGGTCTTTGTGACCCATTAGTACTGAATAAAATGCTCTAACATACTTAGATTTGATTTACATAGGATTTCATTGAATTTAAGTGGATCATTCAGTGAAATCCTATGTAAGTCAGCGATTCAGTGATATATAATATATATATATATATTTTTAATTATTACTTAAACAACTTTTTACAATTATGTATATTTGTTATTTATATATATATACAGGATGCCTGCATTTCTATGGACCAGGCATTTTTCTTGAAAACTATCATATATATGTGAACACTGTTAAACACATGTCCTGTTACATTTTCCTTCCAAATTACAATCCATCATTAATATTTTTTTCTGTGCATCCTCTTGCACAGCGCATGCTTCAACTTTTTTTTCTCAAATGGAAGTCTATTATTTTTTTAACGGAATCCGATTCTTCCAATTTTTATGCAATTTTCGTGGTGGAATTATTTTCCTACAATTGATATTTTTGGATATATTTAGGAATAAAGAAACCATTTAGAAAGGCATAATTTGATGCCATTGTTTCTATGGATCAAACATTTTTGTTGATTAATGTCTACATATTTTTTCCAGTAATGTCAAAAACTTAATAAGATTTATGACTATTATTCCCTACTTCGTAAAAATGTTTCAAAGTATAAGATTATTGGAGAATCCATTTAAAATTGTTTTTCATATTAGGATAAAATGTTATACTGAACTAAGGATTTGTTTATTGGCTTTCATACTGCCAGCCACTGAACTTAGAAATAAACAAATTATTTACAGTATGTAAAACCATATCAGAGATTGTTTTACAGATTATTTATTGAAATGATTTAAAGTTGAGATATTTAACTATAGGTACATATACAATATTATCACATAAATTTCTAATAAAAATCATAGACCTCTACTTTAAATCCTTCCTATACAAATTATTATAATTTACTATCGAAATTTTTCATGTTGAGGGCTGTAAATTTCACTTTATTAATGTTAGTGCCAAGGAGAATGTGATATTTTCAACTCGTCTGTTTAAAATAGTCAATGTTAGTATTACGATGAACACTTGAATACACCGCTGCTTAATAATAATAGATTTAATTTTTTTGTGTAGCTTTTGAAAGTTTTTCTCAGATTTCTGTAAGATCGAAAAAGATGTGAACATATCAAGACATAATTTTACTTTTATAGGACATACTGTATAAACTTAATCATATTTTGAATAATATTAAGAAAAAATTAATTTATACAACCTTATAAACTACCTCTTGCTTCACATAAACAGGAAAACATTCATAGCACTTAAGCAAGGAATATAGTTCTATAATTCTAATAAACTGCTTAACTTCCAAGTGATAACTTACAAAGATTAAAACAGCACATTTAGCAGTAGGATTATCAAACTAAATAATTTTTAATTCTCAATAACGTTTTCAGTATACAACGATACTATCATCAGTTGAGTAACACATTCTA
>AYEL01080367.1:0-74796 GCA_000484575.1 Olivierus martensii
CCATTGCACCATTTAGCTAGGCTTTTCTCTATCTTGTATGTGGGGGATCTCAGCTTCTCAACAATAGGTCTAGCCAGGGGCAGGCTTTTATGGGTCTTGATATACGCAAAGATTCTCGGACAGGCTGGATTAACGATTTTTTCTTTATAGATAAAGTCTGGCCAATTACGGTGTCTAAGTAGCCTGTCTACTCTAGAAGCAAGAGCATCTGAGCATCTGTGGGGTGTGAGCATCTCTAGAAGATGTTGCCACAATTATGGATGACGTTTAAGTCCCGCAATTTGCAGTCGACCTTTTAACTAAAGGTCCAGCCTGCGCATTGCATGAAGTAGTTAATATCCTTGAAGACGTTCTAGAAAGGCTGATTGAATCCAGAAATGAATTGCAAGCAGAAAAACAGAGGTGAGCTTTTGTTAAAGAGCATGATAGAAATAAACGTAGAAATATAGAACTACCTAGGGATATGCTAAAGGTAAATGATATAAAAGTACGACAGACCATTAATTGGATTCTAGATCAGCACTTAATAGTGACAAGAGAAGACAAATCCAAGAAAGTAGTCATACTGAAGAATGAATCATATGAAAAATTTATAATGCAGTTTATTGCAGAATCTAGTGCTGAAGTACTAGCAAAAAACCCCACAGATGCTCTTGCTTTTAGAGTAGACAGGCTACTTAGACACCGTAATTGGCCGGACTTTATCTATAAAGAAAAATCGTTAATCCAGCCTGTCCGAGAATCTTTGCGTATATCAAGACCCATAAAAGCCTGCCGCTGGCTAGACCTATTGTTGAGAAGCTGAGATCCCCCACATACAAGATAGAGAAAAGCCTAGCTAAATGGTGCAATGGTATATTAGAGGACTACCAATACAAGATCAATTCGCCATGTGAATTCTTGGAGCGTTTACACCAAGTACATCCCACTGGAGAAGATTTTATGACTACTCTAGACTTCGAATCTTTATATCCATCTATTAACCTAGAGGCAGCCTGTGTACTGTTTTATAGATTTCTTTTACAGAACGTTCCTGACCAATACCGGGATCCAGCCCTCCTCTGCAACATAGCTTACCTTATCTGCCACGAATCTTGTTTTGAGTTTAGGGGTATCTATTACAAGCAGCTTAAAGGGGTCCCCATAGGCAGCCCTATGGCGGGGGTGCTGGCAGAGATTGTATTTAGAGATATTGAGAAACAACTTAGACACAGCCTAATTAAGGAGTTTGCCCTATATGCAAGATATGTGGATGATGTTTTCATACTATGGAAATCTGGCCACAAGGCACATCATGTAGTTGATCATTTTTCTAAAGAACAATATGGGCTCTCCCTTAAACTAACACAAGTCAGCCAAACGGAGATTGACTTCTTAGATATTAAAATCATAAAGGCGGAGGAGGCGTTTCACACAACTGTATATGTCAAGCCCACTGCTACCCCTGTGATTATCCCCAGCTGGTCTTATGACCCCTGGACGTACAAAAAAGCTGCCTTTGCATCCTATTTTAAAAGAAGCTTAACACACTGTAGCAATCCTGTACTGCATAAAGCAGAAATAGAACGTATTTTTGACTGTGGCTCAAGGCATGGGTACAGCAGAAAGTTTATGAAAAACATATATTTGAATGAAAAAGCCAAAGTTACTAACAATGCCTCCCATAAGAACCATCAGAAACCTCCCGCATCGATTGAAACATCCCAAGAGAAACCTACTAAAGTCCCCATGCCATATAGACTGCATAACTCTCATACTATTAAGCAAGCTCTTAAATCTAATAATATGTCCCATACCTTCAAAAGGGCACCCACGATTTTTAATATGCTGCGCAATGATAAAGACAAAAGAACTAGGGACTTTAGATCGGGCATCTATAGAATACCACTACACAACATAGGTGATAACCAACATGAAATGTATGTGGGGGCTACTGCCAGAAATTTCAAAGATAGGCTGAAAGAACATAAGGATAATATCGCTAAAGGTAATCTAGTAACCGCGCTAGCGCAAAGAGCTTTCGAAAAAGACATAAGCATCAATTGGCAGGCTGCCAAAATTGTTAAAAATGTAGTTAATCGTAAGGATTTACCACTCAGAGAAAAACTAGAAATTATAAGGTCCAGTAATTCTAATAATATAATTAATATTAGGCGAGCTGACGAATTAAGTATGGCGTGGAAGTGCGCAGTCAAGGAGAACAGCTAACCCATTACGTTTGTTTCTACTGAGACCTTTTTATTATTCCCCTTCCCACCATGGTAAATAATATAATATAATAAGAAGCTCTCTTTAAGTCTGATGTTTATTCTGTTAGTTGTATATTTAAAATTGTTTTTAAATGTATTCTATTCTAATTTATTGTATTCGTTTTGTAGTTCTTATATAGAATGTATTACTCAACTGATGATAGTATCGTTGTATACTGAAAACGTTATTGAGAATTAAAAATTATTTAGTTTGATAATCCTACTGCTAAATGTGCTGTTTTAATCTTTAAGTTAAGCAAGGAATATTTAAATTTTATTTTGGTAAAGCACTTTCGAACTACATTCGAGTCCATCATCAGTACCAGCTTCTCCGAACAAATAAAATTAATTTATTTGAAGAAGAGGGTATTAAAAATGGTATTACTGAAAGAAAATGGAGAATTTTATCAGGCAACCAATAAAGTTCTATCTGAGTTTTACACAATCAAATTGCATGTGCTCCCCACAGCGTTCCTTCAGAGATAAGATAGATAAAAGGAAGCTAGTGGATTAGTGAATGTTTCCTCTCATAGTTGGCTGGTAGAAAATAACAATTATTCGGACCTGTATGCTATATGAGTTTAAACTAGGAATGAAAGCTTGCAGCGTGAAGAAAAATATGCCAGGCATTCGATAGGTATGTGGTAAATGACCGGACAGTGTAACGGTGGTTTAAGAATCTAAGGACAGTGATGAATCCTTCCAGAATACGCCATGTACATGATGTCCACAAGCTGTAGACAAATAGGCATTCAAAGCAGCTATTGAGGCTGATAATGGCCAAATGTGAAACACTGGGAGAAGCATTCAACTTCAGTACAAAAACCATAATACTTCCATCAGTTTGGGAAACGATATAAAGTGGACGATACATCTCACAAGTTGACTGTGTCTCAAAAAGCTACACAAGAAAATGCTTGTGTTTCTCTGATCTCTCATCAAAGAAAGGATTCATTTCTGGACAGAATGCTGACCTGCAGTGAGAAGTGAGTTCTTTATGATATTCCATGGCATCATCGTTTATGGTTGGCACCACATGAACCTCCTCCCAAACAATCAATACTACTACTGCATCAATAGAACGTTATGTTTGGTGTTTGGTGAACTGTTTGGGTTATCGTGCATTGCAAACTGCTGCCACCTGGCCAGAAAATCAATGCAACTGTGCACACTCAGCAATTGGAACGTGTATATGAAATACTGAAAACCGTGGAGCCATCCTTGTGAATTGCAAAGATGTCATTCTGTTAGAAGACAATGTGAAGCCACATGTTGTTAAGGTCACTTGTAACATCATTATCCGACTTGGTTGGGAAACACTAAAGCATCCCCCATATTCTCCTGACATTGTACCTTTGGATTACTATTTGTTTTATTCATTAGACAACCATCTCCGAGGAAAACGGTTCCAAATCCTCAATGACGTGATACAAGCACCAGCTAACTTCTTTGGTTCATGTTCTGGTGAGTTCTATCAAAGTGGGATCCATAGTCTGCTCAAACATTGGAGACAGATCATAGTTGCTAATGGGAACTATTTCTGTTTTCAAAGTATATCTTACTTCACATTATCATGTTTCTCTTTGTAGTGTAAAAATCCAATAGAATTTTATTAGTTGCTTGATACAAAAACATTAAAACTGGCAATATTATAGATCAAATTTTGCCTTTCTGAATGGTTCCTTTATTCCTAAATATATCCTAAAATGTCGATCAAAGGAAAATAATTCCACCATGAAAACTGCATAAAAAATTGGAGGAATCAGATTCCATTAGAAAAATAATAGACTTCCATTCAATAGAACAAAGTTGAAGCACATGCTGCACAAGAGACTGCACAGAAAAAAATATTAATGATGGATTGTAATTTGGAAAGAAAATGTAACAGGACACGTGTTTAACAGTTTTCACATATACATGATAGTTATCAAGAAAAATGCCTGGTCCATAGAAACGTGGACACCCTATATATATACAGGTTGGAAGAAAAATCTGTGCCCTTCCAAACAGTAAGTCACGGGTGGGCTACCTGATGGTGACCTTCAAATGAACTGATTATGCAAATGAGGATACTTGCAAATCCTATCTCATAAACCACAACACACATGGAAAAATTTCCAATTACAAACTTGTTCAGCATTCAATTCTGAACACTTTAAAAAAAACTTCATTAAAATCAGCTGAATAGTTTGCCCCAAAAATGAAACAAAAACATTTTTATCTACAAATAATGTCACATGTCCTTCCACATTTAGTTCTGGAAATTTCTGGAGATTTCCACAACAGCATAATCTTCCTGTTCAATTGGCATAAAAAGCCATATTTACATATGCAAAATTCAATGTATATGTACAGTATAATGGCTGAGTACACACTTAACTTTTACCGCTCCTCACTTTAAAAAAAAAATTCTCTTACGCTCCAAGAAATAAGAAATATGATATTTAATATTCGACATTTTGCCATAACTTTTTTGCATTTTAATTTTTTGGCACAAAAAAATTGGATTTTGTTGTACATACACTGTGTCCTGATATCGTTTTTTAATTTTAGATTAAGGACCAAAAGAAAAAAAATACGCAAGCAATTGGCCTAATTAGCATATGTAAACGGATTAAGGACCAAAAGAAAAAAAGAAAAAAATACAAAAGCAATTAGGCCTAATTAGCATATGTAAACAATATGTAATTTTTCAAATTATTCATGATTTCGGGTATCGGATAAAAAAATTTTATTTTCAAATTATTCATGATTTCGGCATCGGATAAAAAATTTTTTTATATATTTACATTCTTAATGATATTCCACATCTAATGATACCAAATACGTTCATAATTCTATAAAATTTTTCCTCTAAACGTAAAGAATTTTTGATTGAAAAACGATCAGGGCAGATTGTAATTTGGAAGACAATTCATACTGTAATTTGATACCGCTGAGCGTAATCCAATACCTCGTGTAAACAAACAATTGTATTATCCCTCTCACGGATGAAATACGGTATTCTACTACACAAATGTGAAAATAATTGTTTATTAGTCATTTTTCTTCCTGTTTTCTTAAAATAATGTGTGATAAATACTTTTTATTTTATAAGAAGTATTAATATGAAGAATGTCAACTTTGTTGAAAATTTATTTATTTTAATAAATATATACAGGAATATCGATTTTGTTGAAAATTTGGTTATTTTAATAAATATTGCTGTAACCAATGTCAACTTTGTTGAAAATTTATTTATATTAATAAATATTGCTATAATTTGTATACGTAGCTATCATCCTGCCATCTGTAGGCCAAAACTGATTTTTTATAAATTTCACTTTTTATACATTTTTTTATTCAAGATTTGTCTCAGTGTCTTTTAAAAATGGCAGATGGTGAATTATTTCACTGTATTTTGATCCATACGTAAATAAACTGGGATAAATCAACGAACCTATAATATGAATACTTTGCAATGTTTTATTTTTGGGATATTCTACAAATAAACAACAATTTTTATAATTAATCAAATACATAATATAATATTCATGGTAATCAATTGAAGCATAAACGTAGAAGATAAAAAACAATTTATTTGGAAACGTTCTCGGCTATTCGACGGTCATCATCAGTCGAATGTAGACGATGGCTATCGAATAGCCGAAAACGTTTCCAAATAGTTTTTAACCTTCTACGTTTGTGCTTCAATTGATTTCAAGAATAGTAATAGTAGGATGAATTATTATATATTCATTATTTTATTAACAATTTCTCAACATATAATATTTATAAATGGATTTATAAAGAAAATCTTAATGCTTGTATTTAATTAATGATGTCTAAAATTGAAATATAATTTATTTTTCAAGTTTATTTGCACATCTTATTTTATATACATTTTCTTATATGTTTACGTTTTTTGAAAATCAGTGTTATAATTGAAAATAACTTGACAGTTTCCAAGAGAATTAAAATAATATACAATTCGAATATGCAGTCTAGAATGATTACTGTATTTTAAAAACTTAAGCGATAAATTTTTTTCCAAAGATGGCGCTTTGTCGACGTCTGTATCTCGTTTCCATCTCGCCTTGAACGTAACGTAACATAGCTTCTTCCTGACTAGACAGTGACGTAATGGAACTAAAATAGAAGTTTTAAAATAAGATTATTATAAGTACACATGGTTTTAAAATATCTTTAAACTAATATAAAAAGAAAAAGTAGATGAAATTCATAGTAAAAAACTCAGAAATAAATATTTAAATCTCACTTTTAAATTTGTATAATAAAATCAAATTTTATGCGATAAATGATTCATTAATCATCATAACATAGCCAAAACTAACAGTTTCTATTATTTTTAAGTATTAAAAATACGATTAAACTAGAATGATGCTTTGATTTTAAAACGTTATTTTTTTAATTTTATCAGTTTTTTTTAATTGATAAAATTTTTAATGAGATTAAAAGGGCAAAAGTTGTTTATACTGTATATCAAATATTATTATTCACATGTTCATTCAAATTTGGTAAATCATCATATTACATAAGTGGAAAAATTAAAATTTATCATTATTCTAATTTTTCTTTGTATAGAATAATATTTATCTTTTAATAAATTTCTCTTTCGAGATAGCATAATATAAGTTAAAATAAGGATAACTTCGACACTTAGGTCAAACAAAATATAAACATTTTAACATAATTTTCTATAAATTAAACAAATATTTTAGGATAATATGCTAAGAAGAGATATTTATCTGTGTTTTAATATAATTAAAGTGCAGAATTATTTATTTATGGAGGTGCACAATCTTTCATGCAGAGATCCACTAAAGAACAGTATTATGATATTGTATGATGGTACTGTATTAGCAAAAAATAAAAAATAAATTTCATCAAAAAATTCAAATTAAAGAAATCATTTAAATAGGAGCATAAAAATGTTTTTGCGAGAATGCTAAAATCATAACATTAAAAAAAAAGCGGCGGAACTAAATTTTTAAATTTTATTACTGAAGCAAACATTTGTTTAAATAATTGCAATGTTCATTTGTATTTAAACCAATTCAAAATTATATTATAAATTATTATCGAAATATAAATCGCCGCAGGAATAAATAGAAAAACCATAAATAACAGGAAAGAATATTCTCGAAGTTTAATGACGTCATTTTCTAACGTCATTAATACAAGTCGTCATTAATAAGGTAACCAATAGGAAAGTGACACGCTTGAAAGATTTTTCGTCGCTATTGGTTAATCCAAAATATTCTAGAAGTTACTCGAAGCTCTGTTTCAGTTATTTATAATTGTTTGGAAGGCGTACTTACCAGTTCAAGAAGAACAAAGTTTCGATAAAGTTGCTAATTTATACAAAACAAGCTAGTTACTGTTGTGATTTATATATAAGGTAAGAATTTAATTATGTGATAACTGTCATATGTTGTAACTATTATGTTAATTAACGGTAGTTTAGAAGTTATATATTAGTCGTAAATTGAATATATTTTTTTCTTTTATTTTTATAGAAATGGCAAAAACTCCAGCTATTGGCATCGATTTGGGAACAACTTACTCCTGTGTCGGAGTATTTCAACATGGTAAAGTGGAGATTATCGCCAATGATCAAGGTAATCGAACCACTCCCAGTTATGTTGCATTTACCGATACCGAGAGGTTGATCGGTGATGCCGCCAAAAATCAAGTAGCTATGAATCCCAGCAATACTGTTTTTGGTAAGTAATCAAATATTTTACTTAACTTTATATATATATTATCATCAATTATCATCATCAATTGTTAACTTATTTTTTATTTTTTTCTATAGATGCCAAACGTTTGATTGGAAGGCGTTTCGATGACACCTCCGTCCAAGCTGATATGAAACATTGGCCTTTTGAAGTAATAAATGATGGCAGCAAACCAAAAATTAAGGTGGAATACAAAGGCGAAACTAAAACCTTCTTCCCGGAAGAAATTTCGTCAATGGTTTTAACCAAGATGAAAGAAATAGCGGAGGCCTACTTGGGAAAAACTGTAACCAATGCAGTTGTAACTGTTCCTGCTTATTTTAATGATTCTCAGAGACAAGCTACCAAAGATGCTGGTACCATTGCTGGATTAAACGTTCTTAGGATAATCAACGAACCTACAGCAGCTGCTATTGCTTATGGACTTGATAAAAAAGTACATAATTTTTTTCTTCTTATTTCAAATATATTTAAATTTTTTCTATTTTTAATTATGTAAAAGTTTTGGTAATTCTTTTTAAACTTCCTGTTTTGTCCTTCCAATTTTTGTTTTACATGATAGAACTTACATGATATAACTTACATAAGTAACTTTTTTTTTTTTAATAGGGCACTGGAGAAAGAAATGTTCTTATTTTTGATCTTGGTGGAGGCACATTTGATGTGTCCTGTTTAACAATTGAAGATGGAATCTTTGAAGTAAAATCAACTGCTGGTGATACTCATCTTGGTGGTGAGGATTTTGATAACAGAATGGTTAATCATTTTGTTCAAGAATTTAAGCGCAAACACAAGAAAGACATAACTCAAAACAAGAGGGCTCTGAGGAGATTGAGAACTGCTTGTGAGAGAGCAAAGAGAACTCTCTCATCCAGTACTCAAGCAAGGTAAATATTGCAACCCTTTAAAAAAAAAAATTTCTTATTTATCTTCCTATATATTAAAATTATTTTTTTTTTCAGCATTGAAATTGATTCATTATTTGAAGGCATAGATTTCTATTCAACAATAACAAGAGCTAGGTTTGAAGAATTGAATGCAGATCTGTTTCGAAGTACCCTTGAACCTGTAGAGAAAGCACTCAGGGATGCAAAAATGGACAAAAGTCAAATCCATGATATTGTTTTGGTCGGTGGTTCTACTCGAATACCAAAAATTCAAAAACTGTTGCAAGATTTTTTCAATGGAAAAGATCTCAACAAAAGTATAAATCCAGATGAAGCAGTTGCTTATGGGGCTGCAGTACAGGTAAAAAAATAATTTCTGATTTAATTTATTATTTTATGAAACTAATCTAGCTTTTCATTATTATATATTAAAAATTTTTAATATATAATTTCAGGCTGCTATTCTAAATGGTGATAAATCTGAGCAAGTACAAGATTTACTCTTGTTGGATGTTACCCCATTATCGCTTGGAATTGAAACAGCTGGAGGTGTCATGACAGCTCTCATAAAAAGAAACACCACTATTCCTACAAGACAGACTCAAACATTCACAACTTATTCTGATAATCAACCTGGTGTTTTAATTCAAGTTTATGAAGGGGAAAGAGCAATGACCAAGGATAACAATCTTTTAGGAAAATTTGAACTTACTGGAATTCCACCAGCACCACGTGGAGTTCCACAAATTGAAGTTACTTTTGACATTGATGCTAATGGAATAATGAATGTTTCTGCAGTTGACAAGAGCACAGGCAAAGAGAATAAAATCACTATTACTAATGATAAAGGAAGGCTTTCTAAAGAAGACATAGAAAGAATGGTGAAAGATGCAGAAAAATACCGTGACGAAGACGAGAAACAGAAAAATAGAATTTCTGCTAAAAATGCTCTTGAAAGTTATGCTTTTAATATTAAGTCAACAGTAGAAGATGAGAAGTTGAAGGATAAAATAAGTGAAGAAGATAAGAAGAAAGTTATAGATAAAGTAGAAGCAACCATTAAATGGCTTGATTCTAATCAGGTAAATATTAATATATATATGACAATTCCTTTTTATTATATAAGTTTTTTTTTTTTTTTTTTTTTTTTTTTTTTTTTTTTTTTCGAAAAATTTTTTTTTTTTTTTTTTTTTTTAAATTTGTTCTCAATTTTTGTTTAGCTTGCTGAAAAAGAAGAATTTGAAGATAAGCAGAAAGAATTAGAAAGTGTCTGCAATCCAATCATTACAAAACTATACCAAGCTGGTGGTGCTCCTCCAGGAGGATTTCCAGGTGCTGCCCCAGGAGCAGGACCAACTACAGGAGGTGGAAGTGGACCAACTATTGAAGAAGTTGATTAAATTTTGTAAATTCTATGTAAAAAGCTTCAAAATTTTTGTTTTTTTTTTAATTCAGCTGTTGAAAGTTTTAAACTAATCCTAATGAAAATTCAATAATACATGTACTATATATTTTTTATTTTGAAATAAATTTTTTAACCATGCAATTTAATTTTGTTTCTAAATTTTTTTATTGGTCGAATAAAAATAATTAGGGTTATAAAGCAAACATTTCGGGACGAGGTTGTGGCTACAAGTGAAATGTTCAGTAGTAACAGATAATTAGCTTTATGTAGACCTATTAGGGGGCCTCTTCAAAAAAAAAAAAAATTCAGATTAAGGATTTCATCTACTGTATATAGTATACAATACCGTAGATATAAAACTAAGCTTGGATGAGTAACACTGAGTGATCTCAACTTTATGGGTTACAATTGATCTATTTGTAGATATCGGGAGATGAAACTCCACATACTGTGAATGTGTAGGCTGAGATATCTAGGGTTTTTTTTTTCCTTACACTGAAATATCTTATTTGCGATTTCATTGAGAAAAGCTTTCGTGTGTAAGATGGGACTTACAGGATGTTCCTGTCCGAGAGTGCGCATTAGATTATTGGATGGTCTATTCTACTGGATGAAGTTTGAAATAATTCTTAAAATGTCTTAGGGAAAAAGTTTAAAATTTACTCAGTTTAGTTCAAATTCATTTACTATAATAGAGTAGGGGTTCCCCTGGAGTTACTCCAGGGGATAAGGTGAATAGCAAGTAAATAAGTATATCATGCTATTAACAACTATTGAATTAAAATTTCCGGGCTATTCCAGTGAGGTTGCATAGACTTTTTTTCCTCACTGCAGGATCCAATAACTCAAAATGCTCGGTTAAGATTCAAGATAGCTAATGAAATTGCCAGATCGGTGCCCTCCCGAGACGCATCCGCATCTGAGCGTGTGTATGGGAGAACCGGATAATTTACTAAAAACCGAGGGGGTACGGGGACCAAAAACGTTAGGAACCTCCCCAGTAGAACGTCTTTATCCAAACCGCTGCCGCCCAAAACAAAATACAGTAGCATCTTTTATGCATTGATGGCGCTGAAATATTCGTGCCCTCAATGCATTCGTTTCCAATTTGTTCGAAGACATATTCTGTATTCTGCGTAAAAAAATCTTAATTTTTTAGTAAGCAGTTAAAATTTTTTACTCCTAATGTGGACGGTTTGGTTTACAATTTCCTAAATAAATTATTTTTTAAGACAATATTTCATATTTTAAAACACAGTAATAGTAATTTTGCGTATAATAATTTAATTGTAGGGGATCGATTATATAAAATGGGTATTTTCATGTTTTGTATCCAATTAGTTGGGATAATCTGCAAATTAAAATATTTAATAAGTTTGGTCTTCAGGAAAAAAATATCATTTTTGGGTAGCTTTGCAGTGAATCCACACTGAAGGCGCGCATTTCGGGATCAAAAATCATTGTTTCATATTTCTCAATTCTTCCTTCAGACATTTCTTTTTAATTCTTAATGGTTGATATAGAAACTTTATTGAACATCTTGAGATAACATATGTATTCAGCAAAAAAATAAAAGGAAAAATCGAGCAGAAGATAACTGAATAAAAATAAAATAGCACACGTATATTTATCTAATATGCACAAAAGTACTGTATTAGATAATGTTTAATCTTATAACTAACAATGAAACTTTTAAATGTTTAACTTTTATGGCTTAACTTATGCTGATGACGAAATAAGTTTTATAATTTCATACAAATCCTTTTTGATAATACAGTACTTAAAAATTCGATTTTGAAGATATTTTTTTCTTTTGCTGTATTTGGATTTTAAATAAAGAACAGATAAAAGAATGAAATATATTTAAAGATTAAGGTTAGCTAGGTTAAGCTGCCATATCTGACCCGGGATATATTATATCTGGCATTTATACAGCCCATCGCAGGCTGGCCAACATCCATGATGGGATCAACCGGATGGTTGAAGGCTGGGGTTCAACATTTCGGGCCCGGATCCCTCTGAAAAACTGGAGGTGTGGGACCCGGATCCTCAGCTTTACTATGTGGTCATTCGGCCGACTTTAATGATTAAGAATTATGAAATTTCAATATTATTTTTATTTGAATTATACTAAATATAGAGTGATATATAGGTTGAATATTCCTAATCCGACATGCTTAGGAGTTAGGACCGAATGTGTTTTGGATTTTGGAATACGTGATTTGGTGGAGTTGAAGAGAAGATGAAAATTTTCAGACAGAAAAATTCTCTTTTTATTTGACATAAAAAAATAAAAATATAAATGTAACGAACAATGCAACCGCCTTTAAAAGAATCTTATTACTATTACTCATAAGATTATACTGTACTGTCGGATTTTTGACTTTTTTTAACGCTATATAAACCAATAGAAAATAAATAATCGTAGACATGTCGCACTGACGATGTCTGAAGATTTACTGAATCACAATAATGCGTTATGGCTGAACGCAGTACTATTCAGAGCCGACGCTAGAGTTTTGGCACTCCTAAGCAGGACCGGATTTACGCATATGCTAGACAAGTTACAGCTTAGGGCCTCGGGTTACCAAGAGTAATATAGAAAAATAAAAAATTATAATGGACATCATGGACGAGCCCGGACAGCCTTCTTTTCTCCCTCAGATTTATTTGCGAGTGTCTTTTGTAAATAATTAACCAAGAATTATACAGTAGCCTACTGTAAAACGAAACTCACTGGTTAAACGATTGATTGTATCAATTGTCCACTGCTAAAATTTTAGGATCAGAAAAGCAGTTCTGTAAACTGTAAATAAAATTGTTACCTCTTATATTCTAAAATTGTAGTTACAATTTATATCATACTTTCATAATGAATCTAAGTATAGTAATTTTTAATGATATTAAGGCGCGAAAATGTATATGTTAGATAAAAGCAACTTTTGTTGTTTTAATTAATAATTTAATTATAGGGTTACTAATTCTATTCAAGTGTAACTGCTTTATCCATCGGTAATATCGGTATATCTTGCTATGTGATGGGAAAGAGTGAATTAGGATCAAAAACGCGATTCAAAATACTTTTATGTAGTATTTTATATCAATCCTTTGACGAGCATGACAAAGTCATTGCATAGGATCACTGCTGTCTTAAATGCTCCTAATCTCTGCTCCTATTCCTAGGCAAGAATAAATCTGGCGCCTTAGGTCCGATCCATACTATCATTAATCTGTGGTCCGGTCATTTTACCATGTGTTCACATATTCGATCACGAATAAGTACGAAACCGATCTCCAGATTAGACGTAGTCATCGATGCGCTGTAGAAAATGGCATTAAATCTTTCATCCGAAGAGTTAGCAATTATGGCTATCCTTCACTATGAGAGAGGAGGAAAATATTAAGAAACGAAGTTTCTTAATATTGTGAAGGAATAAAAAATATATATTATAATATTAATTATATTATATTATTAATGGTATTATAAAATTAAATTTTTTTATTTTTTTGTAGAATATTTTCCTCCTGATATCCAATATTTCCTCATTGCGAAGGAGGTATTTTCCTCCTTATCGTGAAAAGGAAAAATAATGATGGGGATACATCCAAGTATAATGCAAAGAAAACTTGACCCAGTATCTTCATTTAGTGAATGATGAAGATAAATTTGTAATTTTGAATATTTTCGAATGGATTCAAATCGCTATATTAATTTCACTTTGTATATATTTATACAGTATTGATAAACTTGAAGGTAAATAATATTAATTATTTTATAAACGTACTTTTTCAGAATTCCAGGTAGGATTTCTATTGTTAATAATTTACATAACTTTTTTAAACTTTTAAAGAAATAAAAGCCCCGGAATGACTATTGATTGAACTATTTATACTATCGGTATAGGTCCAGATAAGTTCGGTTACGCTCCGGCCAAATATACTTTCCGATCAATCTTTACCGGACCGAGAATCGACTGTTACCCATATTGTAAACAGGTTCATTACAAACAATGAAGAAATATTTAACCGGATCGAAAGCGGAGTAAGCTCGATAGTGTGGATCGGGCTTTAGACTTCTATCTCTAAATTGATAATGATACATTCATCTATTTTTCAGATTTTTTAATGGAAACTTAATAAAATATGAAATTGATTTTGGAAAAAAATATAAATCAGTCATAATAGAAGAGGGATGTTCTCTGTTATATTTAGTCGTAGTCGATTTAAAATAACAGTCGCATATGATTAATATTATACAAAAAATATACTGTATACATTATTAAATTACATAAAACTTTTTTTATTTTCTATCTCAATAAAATTATAATGTTTGGATAAAGATTATTCAAAGATATAGATTTTAATTTTTAGCGACCCCATATGGGGTCGCGACCCATAGTTTGAGAAACGCTTATATAGACGAATTTCATTTAACTTAGATAATATATCATTTTGACAAGCAAACGTTCTGTCGTATATAATCGATTATTGATCATTTTCAATAAATTCGGAATTAATCATTTTTGAATTTTCAATAAAAAGTTGTATAAAATTAAATAGTAAAAAGGGTTGCGTGATCGATTCATCGATCTTGACTAACTTGGTAGGATATTTTTGTATTCTTTTTTGGTAATATATTACAATAAAAGCAGCACTAATATCAGTCACAATTTATAAAGCTATGTTCTCCACTTAATTTGATTTGAATACGAAACATCTGTCGCCGACAGTCGTCGAATGACGTTTAAAACAAGGTCCACGACTGTCACTAAATCGTCCGAAACAGTATGGCGACTTTCGTCCGATTTGGAGAAGTTACAACCATGGATTGTTACAACAGTATAGCTTTATCGATTTAAAAAATGGTGAATGTTCAAATTTTAACTTTTTCCTAATGCCATGTGATGTGGACTCGCTATTAGATTATTTATTAGACAAACTTCGTCTTCCCAGGTCGATGACAATTAATTGCCCCTTAATCCTTCTCAAACAACTGAAATGAAATTTTCCTATTTATAAGGAAAAGAAAATATACTAAAAATGTGTTTCATCTGAAGTGCCTATTCTCACTAAAAATGCGTCATATAAATAATAATATGGCAGCAAGTTATGCTTTAGTTTTTTTGCCATAAAAAGGATTCGCATTAGCACAATGGATATTTGTGGGCGCGGGAAATATTTTAAACAGTAAGTTTGCCAACTAATGAAATTATTAAATTTCTTCCATATTGATACAAATTATATTTTCGTAAAATGTTTGAAAATACGAAAAAATTCTCATCCAAACATCTCATACAATTATATTTGAAACGTCCAACAATACAATTGCACTAATGTTTCCGTTATCTTTTTTCGTGTGTTTTTAAATTATAAGAATAAAGAATAGGTCTATTACGTTTTTTATAAACAAACACGAACTGCGAAATAACTAAAAATCCAACGATCTATGAAAATCCAGTTTAAACCAGTTTAGGGAGGAACTTTTTTTTTATAAACGAATGAGTTGGTATTTCTAGCTCGCTGATTGGTTATATTATGAATACATTAACACGCAACTTTAGTTACGTACTACTGTAACGAAAGGGGTGTAACAATTATAATATTGAATTCGCGATGTCTTTAGAGTTTCTGCGGTAAAATAAATTTACAAAATCGTCATTAATAACAGTTAGCAACAGATAATTTAAATAAAATTTTTAATTAAATCTTACGTTTTGGAAAAATATCGTCTGCTTTATTACGTTTCGTGCAATTGGAGAATGGTATCGTCTGCTGCTGTTGATTTCTGTGTTTCCATGGCGACGCTTCCTATTTTCTAGTGACCTAGAAAAACGATTCAGTTTACATTTTCAAGGTCGGTTATCCGATTTTTGAAATCCTTTGTAATTAAATAAATTAGAAGGAAAATTTTTGCTAATTAGAAAAAAATTTTCCTTCCTTCCTTTTTAATTTACTGAAGTTTCCTGTTAGGCAGATTTCGAATTTCCGTCAACTAATTAGCATTTGTTGGTAAATACTTTTATTCAAGCCGACCTTCCGTCAGTTGCTGCTGTTGGTTTTACATGATGGATTTGGAAATATCAGGTTAGTGGAATATAAAAATAGTTTACTTTTATTCAATAAATATGATTTACATATCCATAAGGAAAGTTTTATATGCAAACAATTTATATTAAATATATTAAGTATAATTTATATAGATAAAGTATCAAACTCATTACATATCAATAAAAAAGTTTGTACAGAAACCTACAGAAGGATTTGATATTTACCCAAGTATTGATCACATGAATCGATTTAGATATTTTAGAATAAGAATTGTAAATTTTGAGATCGCTAAGGAAAATTTTATAAACTTAAAAAAATTTTGAATATATAATATTAATTTAATTAATCAGTTGAAACTACTGTATTATGACAGAAGTATAGTAGATATCAAGAATTGTATTTATTGAAAAATTTTATTGTTATAGTGTAAAATAATGTATTAGAGGAAAAAATAATGGGATTCGTACTTTATTTTTCATTGTATTAAAACAATTTAAATATGTTTCTATTAACTTAAATCTCTTCTATATACAATACTGTACTGTAATTATACTGTATCGGTTACAGATTTTTTTTCAACAATGTGCTTATTTTATTGTGTAACAGAATATAGTTTAAGCAAAAAGATAAGTTAATTAAAATATTTTTAGCATAAATCAGTAATTCTATAAGCTGAAAAAGATAAAGAAAACAAAACTACTCATTTAAATTGTTAGTGTACTCCTCCTGTATGTTGAACGATTCTGAATGCAATAGGTGTCTTAAATCAAATGGTAGTTTATTGATTTGTAAGTCCGGTTTACAAAGTTAAGTTACGTAGAATTAGACTACAATCACTCAATTAAGAGACAGTTGGATGAACTATTCCCTTCGCAGGGTTCACAAGGAATAATCAAGAATTGATATTGGAAAGTAGTTCAATTTCTGCACAACTTTGATCTGTTCTGATATACAAGTTGATAATCAAAACCGAAATGAAATCAAAATTTCATATATGATTTCGAAAAGAATTCTAAAGAGGAAAGCTATCAAATTCAAATAAAATTCTGTTTATAATTGCAAATGTAAAAAAAGGCTTTTAGGCAGAATTATTTATAACTTTTTTAGAAATTTTTAATTCAATTTAACTGTTGATTAATCAAAAATGATTTCATTTCGGTTCCACAAAAAGTTACTCTTATCTTTTGTTGCTTTTTAATTTGATTGCATTACTTCATATCATAAGTTATTCTTAATTGTAAAAATAGAGGAAAAATGCGCACAAATGCTTTATAATAGACTATTTTTAATCTTAATTCAAAATAGTGGCTTTTTAATCATTGAAGACTCGTTTATGATTCAAAATGATTAATTTTTTAGCAGATGATGTCACTCTTTATAATAGAATTATTTAGAATCACTGAAATCGGTCATACCCAGGGTCATTCTTAATGGTTGTACATTTTATGCGCAGTGCAAGAGTGGCAAAGTAATAATGGCGGCATAGTGTAAACCACAGCATTATTTTACACAATGGTGGGGGTATATCTAGGAATTGCCCTGTATATGCGGTAATTCAGTGGAGGAAAATAAACCGAAATATTTTTCTTAAAACTATCTCACATTTATACCAGAAGAAATTATAAATTTATGTTAATAATAATAATCATATATATATAAAATTAACATATAATAATAAAAAATCTACATATAGTACTAATTTATTTTATGTATTAATAAAATGCCTATCAAAATAATAATAATAATAATAATTATACTACAATACTTCCTTCGTTTATTTTTATATATTTTATTTATTAGCTTGTACTGTATCTTCCTTTAAATATTCTGTGTTAAATTGTATACAGATATCTGTTCGTATCTATTAAATAAATCTTAAGAATGATAATTATTTGAATCAAATCAAACAATTAATTCATAAAAATTAAAAAAAAAAAAGTAGTAAAAAAAAATAAAATTAATATTAAATATTAATATTATAAAAATAAAAAAAAAAAAAAAAAAGTAGAAATCTAATATTTTTAATTCACAAAATTCTATTTAATTCGAATAGCTAATTTGTTAATTTTTGTTTTTTGTTGTTAACTATGTAAGTTCACTAATTATGTTAATTTCTGTATAATGATTCTACAAAATTCAATTTGAATTTGTTTTTAATGAAGTATGTTGATGTAGTTTACATCGTTGAACTATAGTACTTCAGTATATGATATTTAATATAAGATTAAATCGTTTTATATTTTAATTTTTCTATCATCTATTCATATTTCATCAAACCACTTTTATACCGTTTATTGATTATAAACTAAAACATTTTAAGAATATACTTCTATATTTATTATTAAGATAGTTTATAATTTAGCTTATAGATAACATTTAGTAGTACAGATGCGAATTTATCACTTCAAAGGGCCATTTTAAACTTTTTGATTAATTGGGGATTGCATTTTAAATTAATGCCTTACAGCAGTGTTTTCCAAACTGTGGGGCTTCTATTGCAAGGGAGACGTGCAAGAATTAACAAAAACACATTTTTGAGACAAATAAAAAAAACTAAATTAAAATTGGTGTCGAAAAAAAATGAATCAGCAAAAGGGTTATAAATACAGCACATATGTCCATGTACCTAGAAACTTTCTGCTGTAGCTGTTTAAGACAAAATATCGATCTCGTTTAATGATCGAAAAAGAATTGTGAGCAAGAAAGCGCTCTCTTCAATGACATCCTGATTTGAGAGAATTTGTACAGAAACAAATACACCCATTGCATTAAATATTATGTTGTATTAAACAATTATTCTATTTTTCGTTTTTTTTTTTGTAAGATTTGTTTAATTGTATTAAAAATTATTACATTATAGTAAATATATATATTATTTATATAAAATATGATATATTGTTTTGTAGTATTAAATTGTAAGTAGAAAATATTTACAAAATTAGACTAGTAAAAAAAAATGAGGGTCATACCAATTTTTTTATGGAAAAAGAGGGCGCAGAGAGAGAAAATTTGGAAAAATTTTCTGCCTTACGGGAAAAAAAGATTTTTACTTTAGGTAAATAAACTGAAAGGTTTTTTTTATCTGTATTTATTTATTTCTATATTTAAGATACTAAAAGCATAATTAAAGTGTTGATTATATTAACTATTTACATTTTAATTTTCTTAAAATGATATGCCTCAATTTATGTTTAAAATTATAAAATCATGCAATAATGGTAGTTTTTTAAAATTTGAGTGGAAATTCTGTATTGGAAAATTCTGAAAAAAATTTTTATAAATTTTATCTATTGAATTTCAATATAATTTATAAAAACACTTTAACATTATCTTTAGGCTTTTCATGAAAAACAGCTGTAATTTTTTTTCTGAACATCTTTTATATACGCTTGCGATTATAATAAACGCTACATTGACCGCAATAAATGGCGTATGGGCCCGCATGTGACCCAAGGGATGCGAGTTTGAGACCGCTGTAGTGAATATATCGTTCTCACTGCTCTGTCAGTAATGAAAAAATATTTAGTAATTGTATTAGATTATATATAAAAATTATAATTACAAATTTATTAATTTTATATATTTTTAAGCAGATAATAAATCTTTAACATTTTCCTTTCTTTCTAATTCAGAATATTAGAAATCTAATTCATAAAAAATTTTATTATAATGTCATATACTGTATTATATTCGATTATTTTTATAACTCCTACTTACGCTTTTATATTAATGATTTCTCTCCGTAAAATAATGCAATATTTGTTGATAAACTTATCTCGATCATTATATCTAATATCTGTCACAAAGCCTGATTTTGATTTCAGTAGAAAAGTTATTAACCTTTTTAATCTGATATAAATATTACTAGACGTCTGTTTATTATTTTGTAGCTATTCAAGGATATAGATCTGGTTGTTACTTTAAAAATTTATCGTAAATTCCCTTCATTTTTTTTCCGATAAAATCGTTCTTTGTTTCCTTTTATTACGTTTTTCTCTCGATAAAATATATTTATACATTAGCTGCTTTATCATGATAGACTCGTTTTTAGAACTTAATTGGGATTTTAAAACATAAATCAAAATGATAAAACTAATTAACATCGTATTTTCTAAGGCAAAAAGTATGTATAAATAAATATGTCAATTTAATTTTGAAATTCAAATTTCTCAAATATAGACAAACATGCTAGAAAACAAACAATTGCAAATAATTTTTAACAAAAGATATGATTCTGATTTCGATAAATTTTGTTTATAAGCATTATACAGTCAAACCTAAAGACAAAAAAAAGAATCATTTATAAGTTAGCTAAAATCTTTTAATTATTATTATTTTAATAATTAAAATATATGTTATAATGACCACAAAATATTTTATTGTTAAAAGAAATAATTAAATAATTAACATTTCAGTTATTAAATTGAAGTTTTTTAAATAACTGTGGTTTCTGTATTCAAAATTATATCTGCAAACCTAGATCTGTATAAATTACAAAATAAAATTTTAATGATGTGTAAGAATTAAACATCATTAAACATTATAATTTTTTTTTTTTTTTTTTTTTTGCGGGTGCATCTCATACAAGGAACAATTCTGTAAAGTTTTTAAATTATATATAGGACCTTTATAAATATATATCGTTTTCATGAGAATTGTAACTTTTGACATATGTATTTTTTTATTATTGATATCTTAATGATTATGTTATGTTGCATTTTCAAAACGAGAATTTTGAATGAGATTCGGTGCAATCTTACTTAATAAATATATAATTTTTTTATATTTATTTTTTTATTCCCGCCACAATCTAGGATGCCGACTTCTGCGTCGATCGTCAAGCATGGTATTGGTTGCTTTGCTTCTCTGATTAATAGAAATTTATACATTTTCAAATAAAACTAATTTATCGAATTATGTGTGTGGAAAAACAACAAAATCATATTATTTACAAGGGACCAAACTTTCCCAAATTATAATTTATTGGATCAAGATATCTATAGAAAGAAGTAAGAATAAACTAAGGAAATGTGGAACATGATAGAGCAAGTCAGACAAATTCGGACAAACTATTCTTGAATTTTTGGGGTCCAACGATCACAAATGTATTAATTGATTCGGATTACATTGGAATTAAAGAGTTAATTAAAAATTTATTAAAATATCAACATAAAATCAAATTTTTAATTAATACAACAGAAATATAAGGAATATGATAAAATTTGAAATTTTGACGATTTTTTTCTCTAAGCAAAAATAACAAAGTTATTAATTTTTAAACTTTTCCTGGAATATCCAGGTGTTGGAGCACAACATGGAGTGAGCGTGACTGGAATATCCAGGCAGTGGAACGGTAAAGGTTAATGAAATGACTGCTATGGTCATATGCTATGGTACTACTAATGTAAATATTATTGCTGCAGCTCAAATTTATCAAGAACAATATCCCTCAGAATGAACATTTAGATCTATTATATATCAATTCATTGAAACACCCAAGATCAGACTGCTCACAAACAGCAACTGATGAGGCCACAACAACTTTCATTCTTTCATAATAAGAGTAGAGGAACTTCAAGACAATATCATTACTGCTTATACAGAAATTCTAAGATTGTTTTAATTATATGCTTATACAGAAATTCTAATTATACTGCTTATAAAGAATTTTTAAGAAATTCTAAATTCATTTCTAACGACACACTAAAGTAGGGGTGGGCAAAAGGCGGCCCGCGGGCCGGATCCGGCCCGCGAAGGTATCTTATGGTCCAACGATCACAAATGTATTAATTGATTCGGATTACATTGGAATTAAAGAGTTAATTAAAAATTTATTAAAATATCATAACCCCCTGTCCATCCAACATCACGCTCAACTGTGCTTGGGTGCTGATGGAAGACATTTTTAGCATATCCTTGATTAGTTTTTGTTTGTTGATTAAACTATGTATTTTCAATTTATTGATTTAGGATATTATGTTTTGGTGTTGGTTTGTTATTTACATGTCAGAAATAAGTGTCAACCCTTTGCATGTAAAAATGTTTTTATTTTATTTTTGGCAAACTATTCATCTGATTTTGATGAAGTTTTTTTAGTGTTCAGAATTGAATGCTGAAAAAGTTAGTACACCCATACCTCACTTTATGGTTCCGGAAAAGTTGGCTGTAAAGTGAAAAGCCGTATAACGAATCAATTATTTTGATACAAATTCAATTGGATTCGTTCCAATTTTTTATAAAATAATATAGTTTTTAGTTCATAAAGCATTTTATTCTTTCTATTTCCTATAAAAATGCTTACATTTAAAAATAAAAGTACAGAACAAGTAATAAACAGAAATTCAAAAAATAAACATATAAATTAAAAAACAAGAAATCACATGTATGCATATGTACATACAGAAGAAGTCGCTTACTGTAATCATGGATATTGTTATCAAACGTTTAATGTTATCAAAATTTACGGTCCCGAAACATTTAATGTTATCAAAATTTACGGTCCCGAATCATCCATATTAAAATGCAAAAACTCCATTTATAGTAATCAGAATTTCGATTATTGTCATCAAAATCGATACACTGCTATAAAATACCATATTTAAAACTAAAAAAAAAAATTTCAGATAATACTAAAATATTGGTTAAATCTATTAAAATAAACAACATTATTTGTTAGTTGTTCATTTATTGTTTTGTTTTCACTGAAATTTAGACAAAAAACGAGAAATACAAAGATAAAACACTTGTTCTCTATTTAAAATAATTAGATTCGACTTAAGTGGAAAAATCTGATTTGTGTACATTTTTTAATTAATAAATATTAATCGATGTAAATTTTTGATTTAATAAGTTCATACAGACAAATATGACTGCTTTTCGAAACTTCACGGCATCTTTAGGTGGTTTCACTGCATGTCTTGCCTTTATAAATGGTGTGGCGTTACTGTTGCTAGATCTGGTGATTTTTATGTTTTTTTAATGACAAAATATATAATTTAAAATTACTGATATAGTGATTTAGCAACTTTATAATTGCCTTTTTTGAAAAAAATTAAAAATTATTTTTGATACAATAATTTTCTTATTATTGCTCCAGTACTTCGTGATTTTCGGTAAACTGGAATTGGCAATATTAACTATAAGTGTAAATCATTTGATTTCACTTTTTGGCTTAACTGATTACATAAAATAAAGTTCAACAATGTTCTTCATCTGTTATAGAGCTATTATTATTATTATTAGCGTTATCTTTTAATGTAATTTTCATTTTTTTTTCATTTTATCTAACAGTACAGCATTGTTTTGGCTGTATTACGAAACATTGTAGGATGTAAATCAAAAAAGTGTCATAATTAAAAAAGGCCATTATAGCGAAATGCTGTATAAAGAGCAGCCGTATAGCGAGGTATGGGTGTAATTGGTAATATTTCCATATGTGTTGTGGTTTATGAGATAGGATTTGTAAGTATCCTCATTTGCATAATCAGTTTGTTTGAAAGTCATCATCAGGTTGACACACATGACTTCCTATTTGTTGGCATTAAGAGATCTTTAAAATCTATGATATTTATCAAGTTATTTGGAGGGGTATAGACCTTTCTTTCACCCTGTTTGTACGTGTATATACTGGGTGATTCAAAAAGGTTGTGCCAAAATTTACAGACTTGTAGAGGATAAAATTTTGAGTAAAAAAGTCTAGTTGCGTTTTTTGATTTGAGGCTCTGTTTAAAAGATATTATTTTTGAACATTAAATTGCTATGTTCGAAAATGAATGCTGCATTTGTAAAACAATTACATTTCATTTAAATAATCGATCACTAATTTAATAAATAATTTGTTCTTGATATCCTAAAATAATCAATCACTAATTTAATAAACAATTTGTTCTTGATGCTCTATGTTTTTTTTAGGATAGTTTTTAAGTAGTTAAAATTTATAGATGATTTTAAAAACACAAATAAGCATATTTTTAAAATAGTTTTTGACTGAACCAGAAATGATGTCACAAAGCTTTTATGCATTATATCAGCACATTCAGTAATCACAATCATGCCTATGAATCTGTTGGTGCAGGAATTTCGAGTAGCTATTGTAAGCTGATTGCTGTACATAGAGCCCTGTTAATATATGAATTAATTAATCATGAATGAGTTTGTTCTGCTATTTTTTTTTTGTCCCAATGGACAAAAGAAACAAACCCCTGTCATGGACTGCTTTCAAGCCAAACTTCTAAGGTGTGTAGCTTCAAAAGCTACATCCCAGAGATGGTATATTGTGTAGACAAAAAGTGCTTGTCTTGTTCAGTTCTATGATCACCTGAAATTTGGCAATAGAGTTTTTGATCACCTTATATTTACTAAGTAGATAATACTAACATGAAATTATTCAATTTTAAAAAAATTATAAATAAAATTAAATAGCAAAACTTAATACTTGATAACATGAAAGTTGAAGGATTAACATGCTTTATAATTATTATATAGTATTTTGATATCTTTTTCAGTATTTATTTGTTTTTATAATGACTTTAACAAATATAAGATTTTTTTTTTTTTCTGCTACCTTATATGTTTTTGAAAATAATAATTTTTAAAATTACACAAGGATTAAATTACTTTTGCAGAATTTCATTGGGTCATAAAATTTTACCTTTCATTAATAGGTAATACAAGTTGATGAGGAGGAGTAACAGATGCAGATGGACTAGCCAAATAAAGTTGAGTAGCAGCAGTTGTAGTTACTGGAGACAAAGTAATAACTTGTGGTGATATTAAAGTACTCTGATTACCAGAAATATTCACATTTGCAGCAGAAGAATAACCTGATGTAACATTACTAAATAGGAAAAATAAAACACTTTTAAAAAATTATACTATAAATTTTATATGAGAATAAAAATAATTGAATACAATATTTTACTCAAGTTTTTAGCTTGACTGCTATATCTAAACTTCTAACTTATCTAAGATCCAAACACTACTAGCAGTCTTTAAATTAAAATTTAAACTCTATTTTTTTATTTAAAAATAAAAATGTAGGGTCATACTTAATTTGACCCTATTCAATTAATCTTTTTACAGTTTAGTCAGAAAAAGAAAACATTCGAAAAAGAATAACATAAGAATTTTTAACTGAAACATTACCTAATAATTTTTAGGTCTCCATGGTAACAAAAGAGACAGAAATTGAATTTTCAAATTGTTTCAGTTAAAAATTCTAATGTCAGTTCTTATACAAGGATTAAATTACTTTGGCAGTATTTCATTAAGTCATAAAATTTTACCTTTCATTAATACATAATACAAGTTGATGAGTAGTAGTAACAGATGCAGATGGACTAGCCAAATAAAGTTCAGTAGCAGCAGTTGTAGTAGTTACTGGAGACAAAGTAATAACTTGTAGTGATATAAAAAAGTTTAATCAGTACAAGAAATTATTCGAAAAAATTCTTTTTCGAATAATTTCTTGTACTGACTAAACTGTAAGAAGATTAACTGAAGAGGGTCAAATTAAGTATGACTGAAAATGTTTTTATTATTGAATAAAAAAAGAGTTTAAATTTTAATTTAAAGACTGCTAGTAGTGCTTGGATCTTAGATAAGTTACAATATTTTAATATTTTATTCTTAAAATATGATATAAAACACTAAGGATCATATTTAAAATTATCCATTGTAATTATAATTACTTTTTAATAGATACATATTCTATTATTATTTTCTTCATTTCTACAGATGCTTGCTTTATGAATATTTGAATTAATGAGCTACGCTAATTTGAACCTGTTTTTCAGTTTATAAAAATAAACTCAATACCTCGCTTTACGGCCTAGATATGTTCCAGAAAAGTTGGCCGTAAAGCGAAAAGTTGTATAACGAATCAATTATTTTGATACAAATTCAATTGGATCTGTTCCATTTTTTTATAAAATAATATAATTTTTAATTCATAAAGCATTTTATTCTTTCTATTTCCTATAAAAATGCTTACATAAAAATAAAAGTACAGAAAAAGTAATAATAAACAGAAATTCAAAAAATAAACATATAAATTAAAAAACAAGAAATCACATGTATGACACATATGTATATACAGTAGAAGCCGCTTACTGTAATCACGGATATTGTTATCAAACATTTAATGTTATCAAAATTTACGGTCCCGAATCATCCATATTAAAATGCATTTAATGTTATCAAAATTTATGGTCCCGAATCATCCATATTAAAATGCATTATGAAAATCCATTCATAGTAATCAGAATTTCAGTTATTGTCATCAAAATCGATATACCACTATAAAATACCGTATTTAAAACTAAAAAAAAAATATTGCAGATAATACTAAAATATTGGTTAAATCTATTAAAAAAACAATCATTGTTTGTTAATCGTTCATTTATTGTTTCGTTTTCATCGAAATTTAGACAAAAAACGAGAAAATACAAAGATAAAACACTTGTTCTCTATTTAAAATAATCAGATTCGACTTAAGTGAAAAAATCTGATTTGTGTACATTTTTTAATTAATAAATATTAGATCGTCTAAGTTATTGTACATTTTTTAATTAATAAATATTAATAGATGTAAGTTTTTGATTTAATAAAAGTTCATACAGACAAATATGACTGCTTTTCAAAACTTTGCGGCGCCTTTAGGTGGTTTCACCGCACGTCTCGCCTTTATAAATGGCGTGGCATTACTGTTGCCATATCTGATGATTTTTAATGTTTTTTTTATGACAAAATAATTACATATTTTAAATAAATTTATTTCAATCCATGAACAAACCACAATGCTTTTAATATAATCCTGCTAGAGATTTTCCCACTAGTGAGACATATAATGTTTTAGGGTTAAAATACTATCAGATCTGCTTACCTTATATTATTTATTCTAAATCTGTTAAAAGTGCAAATTACTTGCAGAAATATCAATAATATAATATATAAAATTGTTATATAAGAATAAAATTTTAGATTTCTTTAAACCAAGTTTTATAGGCTATGACTCAAAAAAAGCAGTATATTGCAATATACACTCTACTGAACTGTTATATACAAGCACATATTACCAGTTTAAGTACATTTGATTTTTATAAATTCAACTTTACGTAAAACATTTTCCATAATACAGTGAAACCCCGTTCGTGCGTTCCCGTATCGTACGACTTTCCCGCTTTAAACGTCTATTGCTCGTGCGTTCCCGTATCATACGACTTTCCCGCTTTAAACGTCTATTTTTGAAGTCCCAACATATTCTTATACATGCAATGTAAAACTTTCCCTTTTCCTACGTTTTAATTATATAACGTTTTTATTATGACGTCATCAGAGTTCTTTTTTATTATGACATTATCAGAGCTTCCCAGTTTCGTGCGTTTTCCCGGCTCGTTCGACTTTTCGGGCCGGTCCCCGATGTTTCAAAATCGGGGTTATATATATTTGTGGGTCGGAGGTATAGGGCACACTATAATATTCATATTTGAGAAAAAATTTGTAAATCTGGAAATAGTTAAGTGGGTTACCATTTTATTAATATTCTTAATAAAATGGATATCATCCCATAGAATTTATTCCATTTGAGTTTTGATTCAATAGCATAATTTTTTTCTGCAATACAGAATATAATCATATTATATATTTAAGTTACAATTGTGAACATATTAGTTTACAATATTAAAAAGTTCAAGTTATTTGGTTTAACTATAAACAACTGAGTTCTGCTGCTTCTACTAACACAAGAAATCACAACAAGCACTTAAAGCAGGATAAAAAACTAATTTATTACGAAATCACAACAAGCACTTGAAGCAGGATAAAAAACTAATTTATTATTACACTTGAAGCAGGATAAAAAACTAATTTATTATTAGATATTATATAATTACTTGAAGCAGGATAAAAAACTAATTTATTATTAGATATATATAATATCGATTGTATTATTAGTATATGTAGTGCATATTATATATATCTAATAATAATTAGTTTTTATCCTGGTTCAAGTACTTGTGATTTCTTTTGTCAGTAGAAGCAGCGGAACTCAGTTGTTTATACTTGTTGTGATTTCTTATAGTTGTAAGTCTTTTACTAATTTAAAATAAGGTTTATAATAAAATTTATTTATTCAGTGTGAATATAGTAAATTTATTGTTTGGTTTATTTATGTTATAAATTATTGTTTATTGATTTTGAGTATCATATTACTGGTATAATATTATTCTATGCAGTATGTATTCTTTTCAATCAGGAAACAATGTGCTTATAATATTGTGAAAATACAATCATTATATTCCACCTAATCCTGAAAACTTTTGATTCAGAATTTTTGTTAAAAAATTAAAATTATTTTTTCTGATTTATACAAATTTTGAGTTACCTAAAAACTTCAATCCCAATGATTTATATAAATTGGGAAATATCTGTATGAATTAAATAACTATTTAAAATAAAAATATATAGTTCTACAATTGCTCTCTATGTCAAATATTTAACAATTAATTCCTAAATAGAGTAATAAAGTAAATAATAATATTGTAAAAATATTTATACATCTTTTAAGTAAATTTAAAACAAGAAAAATTATATTATTTATATTATAAATAATAGAAACAAAATAGATCTTGATAGGTCACAAAAATAAATTTAATTCAAAACTTTTTGTGTTCTGCTAAAAAGTTAAATAAATTTATTTTGAACAATGTTGTCTGAATTTCTAGTCAATAAAAAATAATATATATTGGTAGTTTAACCAATAGTAACGTCAATAACTAATCTAAATATTGAAAATAAACAAATATTTAATATTTATATTTGTTTGTGAATTCTTAGAATGAGAAACTCTAAAACTCATAATTAAAAAAAGATTCTGAACTTTAGATTGATTATGTACCAACATGAAAGTTAAACAGTTATATTACCTTTTAGATCTAGGAATATTTGGATCGCTTCTTTTCCTGAAGGAGGGTCTGCTTTCTCTCTAAATTAAAAAAAAAGTAAATTAAAATACTTGATACATTTCAAAAGATAAAAAAAATATCCATCTGTCTTGTAAATTAGAAAAAGGGATTATTAGATAAATCAGACAAGTATAAAGAAAAAATTAGCAAAAATAAAATACAGTATAAAATGTGAAATTATACAAAATAGAGGTAGTTTCCACCTTCACGAATTAATTTGGACTTGGACAATTGCTCATAAAGTAAGAACTCATAAGCCAAGAATTACGGTAATTTCTCATTAGACATAATGTTAAAATCAGGAGTCTCATTTTAACACAATAAAACACTATTTTTGACCACAATAAAATTAAGTAAAGGCCAATAAAATCAATAATTTATGACTAAATAATGATTTATCTATCTAAAGAAATGAAAATATAGCCTTTAAAATCAAGCAAATTATAATAATAAAGAAATTATTTTTCATATAAATGCTAAAGAATTTTTACTTTTCATTATTATTAACAAATAAGTAGATAATCTTTTATATAAATGAACTATTGCCTTAGGCAGAAACCAGAAATGGAAATTATTTACATAATGTGCCAGTAAAAACCAGAAGGTACACTATTACTGCTTTACAATTGAGATTTTGATTTTTCCAATTTTATAGGAAATAACAGAATTTTTGCTACAGATATAATTGTACTATATTGTATAGCTAAGTATATAGTTTGAAATGTCATTTTATGAATATTTAGAAGTTCTTTATTGCAATTAAAGTTCATATTTTCAATTTTTTTGATGCTTCATATTTGAAAAATAAAACTTGTAAATCCAGGAACTCATTAAGGGAGACCTCATAAATCAGAACTACCAGTATATACAATATATAAAAATTAAAATATAAAATCAGAATTAGCATATTAAATTTCAATATATTAAGATTAAAATATAATGTAATGTATACTGTATATACAATCAGGACCATCAAAAGAAATTTTTGGGCTCGTGATAAGTCTATAGTCCAGGTCCTCTTAAAAAAGTGCATCACTTTGATTTAATAAAAAAAAATCATATAAAACATTAAACATTTATTTAAAGTGTACAATAAATTCAAAATTCGATTACATGCCATGTTATATATAAAATAATTTAATTTGGCACAACTGCTTTGTGTGATAGACAATGAGATCTGGCAATGGCCTGTGAATTATCAGACACATTGGGATCCAACAGTCTGGTCCATTTTGATGCCGGGCCCATGACAAAAGTCTCAGATGTCACCCCTCTCGACAACCCTGTATACAATACTGGTAATATATATGAGAGAAAGCCAAAAAGTTCTTATCCTCACCATGTTGTATATGTGTCATAGATCTGTAATGTTAACAATGACAAATTACTATCTTATTAACATGCATGCTTTTTTTTTGACAGATCCTGTTAAATTGGATTTAGAAGTATGATAGTAAAAGGAGGTATCATGCTGGACAAAATTGAGTATTGAGCCATGATACAATTTCTTTATCTTCAACAGGAAACTGCACAAACAATCTACAAAGAGGTTTCAATTGTGATGAGGAATGTGCATCATATGTGGAAATGAGAATTCAAATGTGATTGCAACAGCTTACAGAATGACCTAAGAGAAGCCATCCAACAAAGTTATGTTGTCTGTATTTTAGGACAGCAAAAGTGTTGTATTGACAGCAGGGCCGTGCCATAGATTTTCTCAGTATGGAGGCAAGTCTTTGAAATGCCACCCCCTTAAATGTTTTTTTTCTTTTCTTTTTGTATTCTTGGGATAAAGACTCTATATCCAGTGCTTGTGAGTACCTGTTTAATCAACGTAACTATAGTATTTAAATGTGAAAACGCAGATTTTGTATCTGTTATCGCTCTATTTCCGCCCCTTTATGCCCAACATTTTATCCCACATGCATAACCTGTTTGTTTTTACTGTTCCTCTGACACTCAGGATTTAAATTACAATTTACACTTGTTTTTACAGATGACCCATTCTCTGTTAGGTTCTAAGTTAACGCTCACGTCTCTGTGCAGCTGAAGAGGGGCAGTCCAGCCTGAAAGCGCTCCTGCATCTTTAATTTTATTTTAAAGTCCTATTAGCTAGTTCAGATTTTGTTTTATTTTGATTTACCGATTTAAACACAACACAAACTACTTGCCACTTCTCAAGACAAACTAACATTAAAATCAAATATTGTCAATAATTGATAAGCTCAAAGCAGAACTATCAACATAGATCAATATACAAAAGCGTTGGGCTCAAAGCAGAACTATCAACATAGATCCATATAGAAAAGCATTACATAAAGATTTTTAATTATTGAATGGTTCAAATTGTATTTTGATTTCGCTGCTTATGCTGCCCCGTTAGGGTGCTGCCTGAGGCAGCCGCCTCTCTGCCTCATAGCATTGCACAGCCCTGATTGGCAGATTATTTATAAAAAGGGTCAGCAATAACAGGGGGATACTATAGAAACTTACTACAAAAGTTATGGGACAGTATCAAGGAAAAAAAGACAGTTTGTTATCAAAAGTGTGTTTCTGCTAGTTGACAATGCACCTGCACACTGAATTAGAGACAATCACTTTTCTATGCAAATATAGCTATGAAACTTTGCCCCATCCTCTGTATTCTCCTGACCTAGAACCTTCAGATTTCTTCCTGTTTTGAAATATTAAAAAACATTAATGGGGAAGAAGTTTCTTTAATGATGATGAAGCCATTACTGCTATAGAGAGTTAGTTTCCCTCCAAATCTGCTGACTTCTACAACAATGGAATTAAAAAAATTGTTTCACAAGTGTGATCCCAAAGGTGAATATGTAGACAAGGAAGAGTTGGAGAACCAAATTTCAGATCTCTAGCTAGCACATCTGGGTCATGATGAGTGTAAGAACTTTGTGGCCTCCCCTCATATATATATATATAATGCTATAAATTTTGTATACTTCTTTTATCTTCTGGAAAATTCAATCACTTCAAGATAAAGGATAACTAAAAGCTTTTTTCAAACCAAAAAATATTTTTTAGTTTGAGAAAAAGCTTCTTGTTGTCTATTATTTTGTAATTATTCAAACTAGAATTTAGTTTTTACTTTATAGTAAAAAGTGAATGCATAAAGTGTGCAATTTATAAAGCAAATTTCTTATTTTTTCTAATATCAAAGATCAACATATCAGCTTGTTACATTATATAAAATAATTAACAAGAAAGAATATTATGTTAATTTCTGAAGTGCATTACTCTCTGACCTTAGTTTAAGTAGGTGATGCATTCCTGAAAAATGCATATAAACCAAATTATTGTAGATCAAGAAAAAATTATCATTACCATAATTTAAACAGAAAAATTATAATCATACCTGAATCCAAAAATGACTTTTGTTTTTTACTTAAATATGCTAATATATCAGCTAATTCGATAAATGAATATAAAATTACTTCAATGATTACCATATATAATAATATATAAGCTGAAAATTTTGTAAAGAAAAAATTTTATAGTGATCAGCTTATATATGAGACAGTTAAAGATTAAAAATATGAAAAATCTGCATGATTTTGTAAGATTTGCCATCTCAGTTTGGCTTGTTATTTGTCATGTCATCTTCATAATTCATTTTATTTATTCTTAACAAATATCGTAATCTTACTGATTCTATTATTAAAAATATATAGATTTTTATGGCTATTCATAAATTAATATTTTTATTTTTAAATAAAAGATACTATGCAAATAGAATAGAAAATATATAAAGCAATTATGTTGCATTCTCTTCATGTGTTCTATTAGTGTATTCTTTGAAAGCCATGCAATTCAATACAAGCACTCAAGTTAGGAACATTTGTACTTAAACATGAAATTTCATTTTCAATTTCAGTATATTTCAAAACAAGAATTTTAAACATTATGATAGCAAAATACTCTAGCAACCAATATAATGTAAAATTACATAGTTAGTTAACATATTACAGCAGTATTTTAAGATTGTGGAAATTACACTTAACCCTTACTTTATAATTGGAACTTTTCATTCAAATCTGTGAAACAATAAACTTCTAATTGATCCAATTGTGAAATATATTAAAAAATACAGTATATAAAGTTATTTCAGTACTTTTAAATACATACAAAAATATTAATTTATGAGGTATTTCTCAAATAAGATTGGAAATGTGCATGATTTATTTTATGAACAAACATGAGCAAACATGATATCATCAATTATTATTATAAGGAAAAGTAGCAACTTTGATATTTATGATCAATAATTTATCTGTTTCCTGATAGTTTTGATTATTTAGTAAATACAGGATGATTATAATATCACCTTTAACATTTCTTGTATTAAAAGTTCCTTATGTTTATACTGCTATTAAGTGCTGTTTTTGCATATTAATTATAGGATGATTATTTTGCAAATGATTTTGGACATCAAATATGTAGTTCCAGCAATCATGCATGTGCTGATTGGCTTCCCATTTCCATCAAAATTTCATTTCTGCAGTAAAATTTCCATTGTATTTTTGTTTCTTATTTTCTTTGTTTAAATTTTATTAAATATTTTGGTTTGATATTTAGAAATGATGAAAATGTTTAATATTGGGTTGTTCAGAAAGTAATTTCATTTTTTCCCCACAAGTGGCGTTAGTTGTATTTTTACCCACTAATTTTATTCTAAGACATATTGTCATTATAAATTTTGACAGCTGACATTTCAAGGTATATCTATAAAAAAATTTTTTTTTACTATGGGCAGTTATTTTTTTGGGTGTCATATCAAAAATGGAAAACAAAATGGAGCATTTTCAGCATATTTTGCTTTTTTATTACCAAAAAGGTAAGAATGCTATTCAAACAAGAAAAAAAGTTATGTGAAGTGTATAGAGAAGATGTATTAACAGAATGCCAGTGCCAAAACTGGTTTGCAAAATTTTGTTTTGACAATTTCAATATTAAAGACACACCATGTGTTGGAAAGTCAATTGAAGTTGATGATGACAAAATAAAGGCACTGATTGAAGCATATCGCCAAATAATAACATGAGAAATTGCTACAAGATTGAATTTGTCAAATTTGACTGTTCATGACCATACAAAATAACTTGGTTTCATTTCAAAGCTTGATATTTGAGTTTTACACATTCTCAAAGAAAGAGATTTGCTCCATCACATTGACATCTGTGATTTGCCACTTAAACATCAAGAAAATGATCCATTTCTGAAGCAAATCATAACTGGTAATGAAAAATGGATTGTTTACAACAATGCTGAATGCAAGCAATTATGGAGCAGGAGAGATGAGCCAGCTCAAAGCATTTCGAAAGCAGATATTCATCAAAAAAAAGTGATGCTCTTTGTTTGGTGGGATTTCAAGGGAATTGTTTTTTTGAGCTTCTACCAGACAATTCTACAATTAATTCAGAAATGTATTGCCACCAATTGGACAAATTGAGTGATTCCATCAAACAGAAGAGACCAGAACTGATTAACAGAAAGGACAGTGTTTCACCATGATAATGCCAGACTTCAAATAAGTTTGATGACTTGCCAGTTGTTACAGCTTCGATGGGATGTGTGTGCTACCATACCTACCATGTTTGCCTGATTTGGCACCTTCCAATTATTATTTATTCCGGTCTTTAAAAAATTCTTTAGATGGCAAAACATTTAGTTCAAATGAACATGTCAAGAATTACTTGGTTCAGTTTTTTGCGAGCAAAGAACAGAAATTCTACGAGCATAAAATCATGCTACTACCAGAAAGATAGTAAAATGTATTGGATCAAAACGGTCAATATATAATTAAACAAAATATTTATATACTATAAAAAAATTGCCATTCATTTTCATGAAAAAACAAAGTTACTTTCTGAATAATCCTATATTTCATCATTTGACATTTTCTGCCAAACAAACATTTCAATAACACTGTATTGTTGGGAAATATGAATGGATACCATGAAGAAACATGACTGCATCCTGCTTCCTGCCAGATTTATCTTCATATTGCATTTTAAAGTTTCAATGCTACTATGAGACTGGCAATTGTCTAAGTGTCTTATGCATTCCAATTGTGAACTGGATTTGCAATTTCAAAATTATAAAAATTAAAAAATTATAATAATTATTCAAAATATTTTTTCAATATATTATATGATATTGCTCATGAAATTTGTGGGTTAACTGATATATAGATATTGATTTTTTAACTACCATTTATTAGAGATTGAACTAGGAAGGTTGGCTTATACTGTATATGAATAAATATTGTAGTAGGATTGATTATCATAGCACAACTCAAATACTTAACTTAGCCGAAGCAAATTTCAGTACATGGAAAAAAGTATATTTTTGTTCACTTATTATTTTATATTTAAGAATGAAAACATTATCTGTAAGTACAAATAATCAGTAATAAGTTAAATGAATTATACAGTTTAAATAAAAATATTTTTCATTACAATCTCTATCAAAATGACTAATCACTAATGACATTCTTCTCTGCTTAATATGATATATAAGTTAAAAATCAAGCATTATCATCCTGTGTAAAGAATGTTTAATTTATTATGGCCATTCATTTTTTATAATTTTTTTGTGAAAATCTATATAAATATTTGGTTATGATAATTTCTGCTCTCATGATAAAAATTAAAAGTCAGCATTGTTGTAGACTTGTAAATCAGTTTTGATACAAATTACACTTGCTTGTATAAATGGGATCTTGTATAACAGGGTCTCATAAACTAGAATATATCTGTATTTAGTTTATTTCTACAATAATCAATTAATAATATTCAGATATAAAACAGTCTGGAATGTATATATTTTTTATTATATATAATATTTGAATATGCTATACTTCTCTCATTTTTAATTTTTCTATATGGGATGCTAATTCTTCAAGATAAAAGACAAACATAACAGATGCTTCTCTCAAAAAGTGGCTGAGAAGGGCCATAGAAGTCCAAAAATGTTACCGGGGGTTATTATTAGTATATGTATTAAATATCGAATAATAATAAAAATTATAATAATAATAAAAAATGGGTATTTTTCCTGCTTAAAGTGCTTGTGGATTCCTTGTATTTATTAGAGATAGCAGAACTTGATAGTTTATGATTACAGTAATAACATTAAATTTTATATAATTTTATGATTCATTTGTTACTAAATGATTTTGTTATCACAATTTTTAAAACTTTCTTCTATAATTTTTGAATTTATCAAAAATTTAAAAGAAAAATGTCATAAACGGGTATTCCTCGACTTATGTGTATCTGACCTCCATAGCCTAACTTACAAAAAACATTTTTCAAACTTTACTTTTTTTGAGGTATAGAGCATAAACACAGAGCCTGTTCCATAGATGAGGCAGTGAGGTAACCACTTCAGGCACTGGATTGATATAGGCACCAAAATGAATTGTAAAAATCTGAAATGTTTTATGAATAACAATTCTTTGAATGAAACATTTAAAATTTTAAAAGAGAACGATGATATGGTTGGCTTTCTTTACAATATATCTATTATAAAAAATATGGATAACACTATAATTGAAAAATATTGTAATAACTTGTACTTAATGTTAAAGAATGAGGATGAAGCCGATATATCAGCAATTGATCTAAAAGAACTTGCAAACTTATGACTTTTTTTACCAAATGAAATAAAATATGTTCAAAACATAAATTTTATATGTAAATTGGATTTTGAATGCATATTTCTAAATGTGCATCTTTCCCATTCTTCAATAACTGGAATATTGCGGGATTTCTTCTGTATGCTGGTTTGAGTCTTATTTTTCAATATACTATAATTTCTGACAGCATTAGATTTCTTGATGTTAAATGGTAGAACTATTCTCTTTACTTACTCTATAGTTCTGTTGCTTGGCTGCAGTTCTGGTCTGGGTTGTGACTGGTTGTTCATTTTATCTATTTCTTTCTTGATAGTATTTACAAAGCCTTTAGTGTATCCGTGTTGCCTAGCCACTTCATATATCATCTTCAGCTCATTGTCTATTGCTTCTTGATGGTTGCAGTGTGTAATAAATCTTTTTAAATAGTAGCGGGAAGCCTTTTTATAGTACATAGTGATACAAAAGATTAATAATCCCCATCTGGGGATTATTAATCTCTTAGCAGTGGGCTTTTAAGAAACACCAGAAGAATGGGCATACAGAATTACTATCTAAATGTTGTTGTAAGATTAAGAATTTTGTTAATACTACCTGTAACTGTAACTACAGCTGAGTGCAGTTTTCCTAAAGTGAAAATTTTAAAAATTTATTTTTGAACAACAACCCAAGATTGAATAATGATTTAGCAATAATTTCTATAGCCAATATTTAAAATGATAAATTATAAAGATGCAATCAAGCAATTTGCTGCAATAAAAGCTCCAAGAGTAATTTAGAATAAATTATATTGTTTTTCTGTTTTTTAAATATTGTAATATTCAAACTATTTTTGTTTTTTTTTTTTTTAATATAAATAAAATTTGTTTTTATATTTAATACAAATTTTTCTTAAACTGTCTGTTATTCTATTAAGTAGACTATTATTAATTACTTAGTTTTTCAAAAAAATTTAAAAGGCACTGTTTTTAAAACTTGCTTCAGGCACCACAATTAGTCAGCCTGGCCCTCATAAACGATGTTGTATTTGTAAATTACTGTACGTATCTGAACATGTCGGTTTACAACATTTAAAAGTCCATGTTACTTAATTTATTTATGTTTTGTATATTGCTTGTTGATGTTAAATATCATATTACTGGTATTTACTGGTCTGTAACATTGTCTCCCTTTCAATAAGCAAACAATATGATGCCATAATGCAGTAAAGGTGTAATCGTAGTAATCCACTAGCTCCGATAGTTTTTGTTTTGGAATTTTTGTTAAAAATTATTTTTCCAACTTCTGTAAAATTCAAGTTAGAGAAAAACCTTTGATCCCAATCAGTGCCAGATCCGAGTGGATTGGACCAATTGCACCTGTGGCTATCCTCTGGCAACGTTGCAAAACTGAATCACCTGGCAACATTGCCGAAATACGAAGAGACGACACTTCTCGATGACACGCCGATGACGAAGCAGCAAGCACGTCTCCTGTCCGGTGGTTGTCACACGAAAACAATTTACAGCGTACTTATACTAAAGATAAGTGTAATGCGCTCACAGTTGTACATAAGCGTATTTGTAAATATGTTTTCTTTGTCTTTTCAATAAATATTTAAACTGATGCAAGTGGATTGTTTTTCTCAAATAGTATACAACACCACACACCTAATCGGGCCCCGCATTGAGGCAAAACGAAATCATGAAAAGGATAATAAACAAAGAATAATGGTTTCCAGAAAACATTATTATTATTACTACTATATAGAATATATATCTAATAATAAAATATATTTTTTCCTGCTTTAATTGCTTGGGATTTCTTGAATTCTTAGAAGCAGCAGAACTCAGTAGTTTATAGTTATAGTTATTTTTTATTTATTTACGTGCACCACTCCAATGAGTTCAACATGAATATACAGATAAAAAGAGTAACAATTGGAAACAATTAGGAGATAATTATTAGCGTGGAGGAGAGCATATAATGGTCGTACAGCTGGAGCTTTTTCTTCATAATATTAGTGATAAAGTTCAAAAGTGAAGAGAATGTTTTTGTAGTAATAAGTTTCTCAGTGTCACAAGGAAAAGTGATATCCAACAGAGTTCCAGTTGTAGGTTTAATCTGTCTAAAGTAAAAATAGGGCAGTCATAAAGAAGGTGCTTTATGGTCTCAATAGTATTTTCATCACAAATGCAAAAGGCTGTGTTAGAAAGGTTAAATCTTGCCAGATAGCTATTAAATGAGCCGTGACCTGTAATAAATTGAGAGAAGGCAGGTGTAATAATGGTTTAGATCAGTGTTTCCCAACGTGGGGCGCACACCCTACAAGGGGGCAATTTGATTTTTCAGTAGGGCAATTCGAGAATTAGTTAACAATGAATTTTTTCATTTCTTTTGGTTTTAGGAGCAATACAGTATATAAATATACATTGTGACAAATATTTTTAAAATTAAAATCAGAATGTACTGTACATGGCGGTTGTAAAACATTATTTGCTGTTTTTTTCATATTAATATATATTATTATTATTTTTAACAATTTTTAGTGATTTCTTCCTCAAGTACTTCAACTGTCCTTTTGTTGTTTTATTTTTCTGTTTCATGGATGCCATGTTTTTGGAAGCCTGTTTAGACCAAGTTAATAGCATTTTAGGCTTTCTCCATGTGAATAAGAGTTCACACAATAAAAATTCTATATCACAGGGGGGCATCGGGATTTTAGAGATGCTTAGGTGGGGCATGGCCAAAAAAAGGTTGGGAACCACTGGTTTAAATTTAATATTATGGTTGGGCTTTTACATTTCAGTCTTCAAACATCTAATTTTTTTATAGATCCCAAAAAAATTTTTTTTCTTGGAAAAATTGAATGTGAATGAATCGATTTTATTTTATCTCTTGGAACAGAGATAAAATAAAATTGATTCATTCACAATCATCATTCCCCAAAAATTTTAACACTACTTTTGCAGATTCCAATGTATTCTTAATTAATATTCTGAAAATGTTTTCTGAGCACTCAAATAAATTAATGGTAGGTGAATCTTTTTTTAATTAGATTTAAGTACACATACTATATGTGAATGTTGCCAGAAAATATTGAAAAAATTTCACAGTTTAAATAATTAAATGAATAATATGTTATTAGTTGGATTTATGACTGAAGTACTCGCAGTTTTACACGTAAATATAAGGCTGGAGCAATAGGAAATGGGTTTTAAGTGGAATTTGCAGAATAACAAATGAGTATTTTTTAAAATATATATGATATGAAATCCAACAAATGAATCATTAATTCTCTTCTGGCCAGGAATGTTATCGAAGGCTCTACTATTATTACTGATAATTGATGTACAGTCGGTTCCATAAAGTTTTGTACCTAAGCGGAAGGTGTTCGGCTTCCTTCCACATCTCTTTTACATGGACATTAATGTGTGTAGTGTGTTGTTTGATTTTATCTAATGTCGTAGTCACAGTTTGATGTGTTCAGCTTGTTGGAGAGTGGATATAATGTCCATGTAAAAGAGATGTGAATGTGTGTAGTGTGTTGTTTGATTTTATCTAATGTCGTAGTCACAGTTTGATGTGTTCAGCTTGTTGGAGAGTGGATTTAGGGTGAGGCAGAACCAAAGTGGGCTGAGTGAATCGTCCTGGAAAATACCACATCTAATGTGTATGGGTTCTGTGGCTACGTGATTGTTATTTATGGTGATTATTATTATTATTATTATTATTTGAATAGAACAATGTTACACACTAATATTGCTTACAGAAATCAATATTGTTATAATATTTCAAGTTCTATGAATTGTTGTTTCAAAGTTATCTGCATTTGAATCAAATCAAGATTTTTGGAAGTTAATTTAAAAATTATTTATTGTACAGATTGAAGATGTTTAGAGCTTTGTCTTTAAGACAAATTTTAATTACTTAATTTAAATTTAAAAGAAAATCAAGTTTAAATACAGCTTTTGTATGGAATATAATAAACTTCTTTTACATTTATTAAGACATTCAGGAGCTGCAAGAGCTGGAGTTAAAAATTTAACTAAAACTCTTTCAATAGAATGGGCTCAAGATGGTGTAAGAGTGAATGCTGTTGCTCCTGTTAGTAATGCTTTATTGTAATAATTATTTGAATTTTGGTCAATTTAAACAGATTGATATCAATTTATGCATGAAAACATAATCAATTTAAATTTAATTATTCTAAATTTGTAGGGCACCATATATTCAGAAACTGCAGCTAAAAATTATCCAATTGATGTCTTTGAAATTGTAAAGGAACATTTACCTGCTAAAAGATTAGGAACTCCTCAAGAAGTAAGTCCAATATTTTACTGCTAGAAGATATTCAAAATATGTTAGATTAAAGTTTAAGAGTACAATATTGACTTTTATATCAAATGAACTAGCAAAAAATTGAAATTACTATCTTCATTTTCAATTTTAAGGAAATTTTAATACAGATAGTTCTCAATTTACAACCCTTCCACTTACAACAATGATGTGATTAATAATGTAATTGACAAAGTGTTAAAGTCCCTGACCAATGATCTGATATGCAAAAAGCATCTTTTTCATACCTGATTCTTGCACTTTGTCAATTACATTATTAAAGTCCCTGACCAATGATCTGATATGCAAAAAGCATCTTTTTCATACCTGATTCTTGGATTTTTATGTTTGTTAAGTTTATTATGATAAAAGTGGAATGTGATAATAATTATTGGTAGTGGACAGTCCATAAATTTTTGGATTTCCTACTTATGATCAAGCCTACTTATAATGGCAGAGTTTGAACCAAATCTCATCATAAATCAAGGATAATTTATAAATATATACTGCTATAATAAATATAGGTAGAATCAATTAAAGAATTTTATAATATGGTGCAAATTGATTTATATTCTGTTTTTAGGTTTTTTTTGCATGTGGTATGAAAAAATACCACATGCAGAAATTGATTAAAGTTATATAAGATTAATGTTTACAATTACTTGAATGTTTTGCTAACTAGTTTTTGAATATATATATATATTTATATTTAAAAACTAGTTAGAAAAATTTTCAAGTAATTGTAAACATTAGCTTTTTTGTAATTTTAATCAATTTCTGCATTTGGTATAAAATACTGATTAACTAAAAGAGTATGCAAAATAATTCAAAATTTTGCAGCTATTTTTAGTTTACTGTTCATAGTTTTAGAAAAACATATGTCTCAACATTTATTATTTCAACAGTTCATGAAATATTTTTGTGATTCACTCTTCATCCTTATATTATTTCAAAAGTAATAAAAATAGTGTTATTCTATTAAAAATCTGGTTACAATGTAGTGCATAAAAAATGTTATAGCCTCACAAAACGGAAAAATGTCTTAATGCTGTAATTGAAATTATTGTAAAAGTAGTTTAATGTTTAAATATTTGATAATTTGAATTGTTCTATGTAAAATATTCTAAACATCTTACATATTTAATTGTTTTTAGGGTTAGCAACTGAAGTTGGCTAGAAAATTGTGAAAGCATTTTCAACAAAATAACCCACTATAAGGCTTGATGTTTTATTATTATTTCAATAATATGATTTATTAATTTTCTCAAAAACTCTGTATCCATAAAAATAATTAATATACAGTTTATATGTATACTGGGTATATGTATTTAAATCTAAGGCTAGGTTAGGTATGTTAAGCCACCATATACTTAATCTGGCAGTGTCCACTTATGAAGTCCATTACAGGCTGGCCAACACCCATGAAGGATGGGGTTCAACAGGCTGGGCCTGGACCCCTCCTAAAAAGTTAAATCTAAGATAAAAAATTAATTTTCAAGTACTGCAACAGTAAAAGATAGAAAATTTTTAATTAAGAACTTAAACAAAAATATGTTTACAGCTTTTTAAAGAAATCATCATTAGTTTGCATATATCAAATAAAGAAGAAATTTAAAATCAAAATATACAAATACATAGAAGAAAATGAACATAAATTACCTAATTATATCTTCTATTATCATAACTTACAGTCATAAATTCTATATATATAATTGTCTATCTCTATTTTATAAACATTAGCATTATATGCAAAGTGTATTAACAGAATTTGAATGTAAGAAGTGCAAACAGATACAGAGAACATAATCTATTAATACATCAGGTTCAGGTATATGTGAATTCTCTGAGAAGTTATTATTAACTGTAAACGATACCTTTAATGTACAAATTCTCATTTATTGTACTGTTTTCAATTTTTATTGTTTTTGAAAGTAATCTGTTGAATAAATGCAAACTTTTTCTATACTGTTCAATGTGTTTGCAATTGATATCTGTTGTTTAGAGATAACTTTTTTATAATAGATAACTGAGATAAGTATTTTGATGTCACAAGAGGCATTAGCATTTTTGATATAATATCAGAATTAAATTTTATTTTAGTTTAATTTCCCACAATGTCACTAATTGTGGGAAATTAACCTAAAATCATCTGAACAAAAATTTTTAAACAAATGTTGGCAATTAATTATTTTTAAAATACTTTGTCTATATCATAAGAAAACGTAACTTGCTAATTTTTAATCTTTAAAATTCTTAAACTCAGCACTACAAGTTACTTGTAGTGCTGAGTTTAAGTCTATACTTAGCACCTTCTAAACTGCTTACATCACTTACGTTAAAAGAATTGAACCCAAAGCACTAGATTGCAGCATATAATATGACATTTAATGGAATCAAAACAAAAAAAAACATTCGCAAACGTTTTCGGCTATACAGCCATCTTCAGGGTTAACAGAACAAAAAAACATTCAAAAAAAAAAAAAGGTTATAGTTTCTATGACAACCAGTTAAACATTAAAATCGGTTAAACATAATGACATCATAGACAGCATTCTTAGTTTTGAAGCAAAGAGTGCACAAAATATCTATTTCCTCATCTCCATCATCTTTACTGGCATGGCCACAGAATCTATGAATTTTTCGATGACTCTGCATGCATGTACATCACTGGTTTCCTTTAAACATGCACAACAGGTAGCAGAAATGGAAGCCTCTTCGGTAAACATTTCTTCATCAGCATATTGGTTTATTCCATCATTGACTACAATTTCATCTATGTTTTGTGCAACAGGTTCTTTTTCTTGCATAGAGTGATTAGTTTTGTCGTCTTGTATTGTTTGAAAACTTTCTATTATTTTTTCCAGCTGCTCCTCAGTTTGTATGTCTTGTAAAACATCTTGGGGTAGGGAAGACCCATTTTAGCTTTGCAACAAAATAGAGCTTCATATGGTATTCTTTTGATCCCAGAATGATAAGTCCTATTCTTCATAAGTTGAACAAAACGTAGTCCCTCACTCCAGCGGTCAGTTTTTTCATCCTGCATCCAAGTATACAACATATTTTCAATATCTTGATTAGCTCTTTCGACACTACTCTGGCTTCGTAAGTGGCAAGGCTTACCATGGATGATCTTCAGTGTCAGCTAATACTCTTTCAAGCTTCTCAGCACATTATTTGCAAATTCCCTACCATTGTCAGACTGTAGAATGGATGGTGCCCCAAGCAATGAAAATATGTCCACTAGGTTGTAGGCTACTTCTTCCGCTCTCTTTGAAGTGGGAGCCTTGAGAACCACAAACTTAGTGAGATGATCTTGGTGCACCATTATAAATTTGTATTCCCTGTCAGGTTGGGACTGAAAATCAATGAGATCAATCTAACAATGGGAATTAAATTCAGAAAAAACCATAGACTTCACAACAACACATTTTTTAATACCTTTTTTGTTTTTTCTGGCACGGTTCACAAAAGTGAATGTACAGTTCAATATGATGACGAGTAACATTCTTGTATTTGGGTGAAAGTTCTTTCAACATGGCCAATGGCCAAACGAGCGTCATGAAGTATGTTAAATAACTCAGTCTGTGATGTAGAAGTGGATAGCACTAACACCTTCGTTAATGGGATAAATCAATTTACTTTTGTTTTCCACTAACATTACATCATAGCGATTTCAATAGCCAATAGTCCTGTGGTCCCTTCTTAATAGTTATCTTGGCCTTTTTCACATCACTCACTAACTTCTGGTAAGTAATTTCAGTTAGGAAAATACTGTTTTTTGCAGCATTGGCTTGCACTTTAGACAATTCATCATAGAATCATCGTTTCATGTCAACATGCCATGATTCCTTCTCGGACACTACACCTTGATCTTCCATTTTCATACAGCACAATATAGACTAGAGTCTTTGAACAAATTCAAAGTAACGGATTTCGTCATTTCTGAATAAAGACTGAAATGCAAATGGAGAATTATTCTCCCTCTGAGGCAAGTGTCGAAAGTCACATGCCTTGCCACGTGACATTAGAAATGTTATTAGCAGGAGCAGTACCGGATTAAGTTAGTGCGAGGCCCGATTGGATATTTCTCAAAGGGCCCCCCCGAAATATAGCTTATATGTATAAATAAAATAAGTAACGTTTATAAATAAATAAAGGATTAATTAAAAATTGTGTGACTGCTATGGACGCATAAATGCATTAATAATTGTTTATCACTGTTTCCTATTTAACTGCTTAAATCTCCAATTAAACTCAATTAATTACTTAGCACACATTGCAGTTTTAGATCAAAACTCTCTTTTAATTAGCTTTCGTTTAATACAAACGTTTTCGACGTTCTAACGCCATCCTCAGGTATCTTATCTTACAATACAATAGAATATTGTGAAAGAATAGAACATCGCTATGGAATCCTGTTTAACGTTTGTATTAAACGAAAGCTAATTAAAAGAGAGTTTTGATCTAAAACTGCAATGTGTGCTAAGTAATTAATTGAGAATAATTGTTTATTCAAAACTACAAGAATTAACATTATTGATGAGTTCGAGATAGTCACATATATTTAATTTGTTTATCAATAGCAATAAATGAAAAAAATTACTTGTATCCAAACCATTTTCATTTGATAGAATGTTATTTCTTTCAGCAAATTACAAAAGTGATTGCAGTAACATTACGAAATAATAGATTTTCATTTTGGACGAATTAAATCAATATATGAAAGTACACAAAAGAAAGATTAAACTAATATTTATTTATGAAAATTAAAAGGAAGTTTAAAAACAGGGTACAAAATATAATTGATTCATTGTCTTTCAAAAATAAAAATAAAAACTCTTTATCTGATGAATTATACAGGGAACATCCCTAATTTCAATTTTTAATTCCATTTGAACATTTTAAAAGTCAATAGAAAGAAAACTATGACAAGTAGCCATATCAAGTTGCTTTTAATTAAACTGATATCTCATCAAGTTTCGTACAAAACATCAGTAGGCTTCCACGTGCGCTCCTCCAGTCGCCCAAAGAATGTCCAACTGATACTCGATTTCAGACCATGTCAATGATTGCTTGGATTCTCGCTCGTAATTCTGCAATGTTTTTGACCTTAGTGGCATAGACTCTGTCTTTCACATAACCCCAAAAAAAGAAATCAAGAGGAGTAATGTCAGGTGAATGGAGTGGCCATAGGATGAGTCCATCACGACCCATCCAACGACCTGGGAAAACATCGTTCAAGAAAGCCCGAACATCCAGGCTCCAGTGTGGTGGTGCCCCATCTTGCTGGAAGATGATGTTGGGTTGCAGATGCTGGATCTGAGGGTATGCAAATTGCTGTAACATGTCAGGTACGTTGTTCCTGTTACAGTCGTCTCAGAGAAGAAAATTGGTCCGATTATTGTGTCCTTCAGCAGTTCGCACCACATGTTCACTTTTGGACTATCACAAGCTTGCTCTTGGACTTTGTGCAGATTTTCTGAACCCCAAATAAGGACGTTATGGCAATTGACACTTTCTGACACATGAAATGTCACCTCGTCACTAAACATGATGAGTGCCAAGAAATCAGATTTCATTAATCCTCTCAAGAATGTCCATTGCAAAATCACGTTTTCTTGACCTATCGACTGGCTGAAGTTCCTGCAGAATTTGCACCTTATAAGCATACAGGAGGAGCCTGCTATGGAGGACCTTGTGGACAGTCGTAGTAGGCATCTGTAATTCTCGTGAAGCATGCCGGATGGACTTGCGAGGGCTTCGTTAGAAAGCAAGTCGCACTTCCTCCACCCGTTCATCACTCACACATCTGCGGCCTCCTCCATGCCTGTTGAGAATGCTCTTGGTCTCCAGGAACTTGTTATGCCATGCTCTGATGGATTTGGGCATTGGACACTGGCTTTCCCGTACACTTGCCGAAATTCACGCTGCACAGAAATGACAGATTTTTTTTCTCACAGAACCAAGCCACAACATGTGCCTTCTCCTGTGGGGACACCATTTTAACAATATTGACCGCAGTGCCACAGCAGGTAGCATGCAGGCTTTTCAAAAATTATGTAAAAAAAATTAGGTTTCAGTGAACATTTTTATATGTACCAGATCTCCATAGGTACATTTCTTTTATTTTTAAATTGCAATTAAAATTAGGAACATTCAAATGGAACACCCTGTAATTTGAGCAGATTTTGGGAATATTTTATAAGTGACCTGAACATTTTTAAATTCTCTGCATATTTTTCCAGGAAAAATCAAAATCTATGAAGTTTTTTACTGATTTACTTTAAAATGTTTTTAAACTAATTATTGCGATGGGTTATATCTTCATCAATTATCAATAATAACAGTAGAACCTTCAATAACATTCCTGGTAAGAGCAGAATTAATGATTCACTTGTTGAATATCTCATCATTTTAAAAAAATACTCACTTATTTTTCTGCAAATTTCATCTACTTCAGTCATAAATCCAAGATCAACTAATAACATTCTATTATTCATTTAAACTGTGAAATTTTTTCGATATTTTCTGGCAACATTTATATATAGTAAGCATACTTAACTCTAATTAAGAAAAATTTACCCGTTGTTAATTTATTTGAGTACTCAGAAAATATTTTCAGAATATTAAATAAGAATACAGCAGAATTAATGATTCACTTGTTGAATATCTCATCATTTTAAAAAAATACTCACTTGTTTTTCTGCAAATTTCATTTATAGTATATAACTCATTTCCTATGGCCAAGACTCTTCCAGTCTTATATTTATGTTAAAAATGCGAGTTTCATCTACTTCAGTCATAAATCCAAGATCAACTAATAACATTCTATTATTCATTTAAACTGTGAAATTTTTTCGATATTTTCTGGCAACATTTATATATAGTAAGCATACTTAACTCTAATTAAGAAAAATTTACCCGTTGTTAATTTATTTGAGTACTCAGAAAATATTTTCAGAATATTAAATAAGAATACATTGAATTCTGCAAAAGTAGTGTTAATTAATTTAAATAGAAAATTTTTTCCCACATGTTCCAAAAGATAAAATAAAATCGATTCATTTACATTCAATTTTTCCAAAAAAATTTTTTTATTTTTGCAGATCTACAAAAATTAGATGTTCGAAGGCTCGGGTATAAAAGCCCAGCCATAATAATAAATCTAAATGTTTATTAGTCTTTTCATGATTTCATTTTGCCTCATTGCGGGGCCAGATTTGTGCAATCGGCTTAGACCTGGCACTGAGCGGGAGTATTTTATACTTTGCCTAAATAGCATTTTCATTCTATATAATGCCTAGGCATTATATACAATGCCTAGGCAAAGTATATGTAATATTAATCATTTCATACTTTGCCTAAAAACGCCAGGCATTCTATACAATGCCTGCTTTCATACTTTGCCGGTAACATATACAATAGAATAAGAGGAGAAATCTTTTTCATTTTCTATCATAAGAGCTCATTTTTATAATTTGGCAATAAAAGTTCAGATGTCATAGATATTCATCCAAACTTCATACAGAATAAAATTACATATAATACACAGTTATAAGCTCTCAGTTAAAGTGAAAAACCATTCCATCTTTTTTGTTATAAAGATGTAATATTTGCAATGATGATGGTTTATTAAAACTGAAAGTACTCTGCAATAAATAATTGTTTTTCACTTTAACTGAGAGCATTATAACTGTGTATTATATGTGGTTTTAAAAGTGAATTTGGATATATATTTTAAGCTAAATATATATATTGAACTTTAAAAAATAATTGCAATGCAATATATTAAGGATCATTTGAGCCATTTATTTTGAAAGTAGCTTAAGTCCATTTCTTTTTAAATCAAGATATTTAAGGGTTTGCATTTCAATCAATTTAAAAATATTAGTTACTGATAACATGGTAATATAATATATTTTTTGGTTTAGAAAAATGTGTAATTTATTAACACAATCAGCTTAATAAACATTATTTAAAAAGTAGGGTGTTTTGGTGGCCATAAATGGACCTATGCTTTTTCAAAAATTAAAGTTATTTCATTAGTTTTGAAAGTGGCTTAAGTTGCTTGAAAAGAAACATAATAGCCTTAAAATAAATAAAAAAATATATATAATTTTGTGTTTAAAAGTAAAAATAGAACATTTATTCACTTATAAATATAATTTGTCTATATAATCCTATTAAATCTCCTTATATTCCAAATTCTCAAGAAAAATTCTTATAAAACTCTGGAACTAATAAAAATTCTGCAAATTTGTATCCTAAGAAGTTCATAGCGATACATTAATTATTTCGGACCTGCGACGTCTTTGAGTCAATAAACTAAGCAGATAAGTCATGCAGTTTATCTGCATCACTTCTGCTGGTAAGGCGTCGGGACAGTAACCCGAAATCCCTGGTTCGATTCTAGGCCAAGGCAAATTTTTAATTTTGGGAAATTAGTAAAAATTAAAGTTCAATTATTAAATAATAGATGGCGCCACTTTAGCCTAAATTTAAATTAATAATTATTAATCCGACAGATGGTGGCACCGTAGCGTAAATTAATAATTATTAATCCGACAGATGGTGGCACCGTAGCGTAAATTTAAAAATAATTATTAATTTGGCAGTTAATTCAAAAATAAAAAATCGCTAGGGGAAGTTTGGCTGGAATAGGATTATTTGAATCACGTAAATCCCTTAGTAAAATGTGGATTATGATTAGCTAACTTTATATTTACAAAAAAAAATTATTACGAAACTAATTACAAAATAATACTTAAACAGGCATATAAACCTAAAATAACACCTAGATCAATAAATTGTACAAAAATCATTCATTTTATTGCAAGATTTCTATTGTTGTATATGCTGCCATGTTGTGACTTAAGCAAATTTATGACGACGTTTATGTACAAGCCAAATCAAATATCTGATTTTTACCCCATTCAGCAGTTGTCAGAGTAACAATGATAACTAATAAATTTTAAATGTCATTAGATGACTGTTTATTGCTATAAGAAACATTTGTATACCGTGAGTTTTTCTTGAAACCAAACACACTGAATTTTAGCATTGAGCCAATTCGGATGCATCTATCATGTTAGGAATCACTCGCTACGAAAATTTATTTTATATTTTTAATTCAAACATTTTTAAAAATGTTCGAATTGCGACACGTCTGCGATTCTATGCTGTCGCTATAGCAACGACAGAATTTCTGTTTGCCGCACATCTTTTCATGAAAATTTTCAGCGATTTATTTACAAATGTGTAATTACACCAGCATTAAAATCTGATAATCTTTTGTGTTAAATCGTTTTTTGTCTCCTGGATGCAATAATAAATAAATATCGTTAGAATTAAAAATATAAAATAAATTTTCATAGCGAGCAATTCCTGACGTGATAGATGCATCCAAATTGGCTCGATGCCAAAATTCAGAGTGTTCGGTTTCAAGAAAAACTCACGGTATATGTGAGCTCTAGCTTCCACGTGGACTTAAGCCATTTTCAAAATAAAATTTTTTACCATTCTGTTCTCTAGCTAATTTTCTATTAACAAAATCTCAGTGAATTTGAATACATTGACTGTAAATTGTTTAAAAATGAAAAGAATGAAAAATAAATGTTAAGTTCATTTTTCAAAAAAATAAAGTTAAGCCACTTTCAAAATAAACGGCTTATTTCATCTTTAATATTCTAATTTTTCTTTTTTAAATAAATTACTAATCTGATTAAAAAAATACAATATTACTAGTCTGGAATTATAAATTCAGATGAGCTAGAAAAATCTTTAATATAAAAAAGTTCACTTTATTAATGATTTTAAGATTCTATGGTATATTTTATCAATATACTATTGATAGATACCAGCATTGTTTGTTTCATTTTTATGAATATGGTTGTGATTATTTGCAATAATTTATGCAATAATTTGGTTTTTCTTATACAAGGCATTTAAAATACCCTCAGTATTGTCATATGTTTTAATCATCAAAACTCATCTATTAAAATGATAATATGAAAACAGCAAAGTAATAGATACATTTCATTCTATTTATTGAGCAATTATTTCATTCAAACAGAGTGATTAAATGGTAATGAGCCAAATGCTCAGATATGTTTATTTTCAACTATCTATCTATATAAAGAATATACATTTTCAAGTTGTAAATAATCATTTGTGAAAATGTTTCATAATTTTTAATAATAATAATTCATAATATTTATATTTAAAATTTTAAGAAAACGTTTTATGTATTTTCATATGAGACAAATTCAGGGAGAGCATTTACAATTTCAATATATATTCTTGATAAATTCACATAATATATCAAGAATAAAAATACCTAAAAATAAAAAGTAAAATATTTTTGAGCATTTAGGCCCATTATTATTTTAATCAATGAGGTCAATGCTGAAATAATTGTTTGTATATTCAATAAATAGAATATATGATCTAAAGTGACCATTATTAAAAAAAATTATATACAGCAGTACCTCAACTTACAAACCGCTCAACATACTAACTTTTCGAGATACGAACATTTTTCATATCCCATTTTGGCCTCTAGATACAAACTGTGATGCTTTTTATTAATATAAGTTTTGTATAAAAATATCTCAATTATTTTTTGAAATATGTATATATAACTGTTAATGTGATAAAGATTGCTTATTCTTGATAATAGTAAAGATCTATATAACAAAGAATTTGATATAACTAGTAATTATTAACTAATTTTTAACTCACTACGTGAGTTAACAAAGAATTCGATATAACTAGTAATTAGAAAGTAATTACAATTATTTTTCTCTCTTAGGCTTAATAATAGTAACTAGTAATTAGAATTCTTTTTCTCTCTTAGACTAACTCACATCATGATTTAAAGCCTAAGAGACAAAAAGAAGCAACTGATGACAATAAATTAAAAACTGAACTACAAAACTAGTCATAAGAAAATTTTTTTTTATTTAATGGAAGATAATTTTTATACAAAGCATGTAAAACCAAAGATTTAAAAAAAAAAATTGTATACAAATGCATATTTTTTTTATTGTTTTCAAAATTTCTAAATCTGGGAATGGATTAATTGATTTCCCATGAGATAAAATAGAAAACTAGGTTTCAAGATGCAAACTTTTCGAGTTACGAACTGCGGTCAGAAACGAATTAAGTTCATAAGTCTAGGTACTGCTATATATTGATATATTGGGTTGTTCGGGAAGTAATTTCGTTTTTTTCATGAAAATGAATAACAATATTTTTATAATATATAAATATTTAATTTAAATATATATTGACCATTTTGATCCAACACAGGTTGACATCTTTCCATGCTCGTAGAATTTCTGATCTTTGCTTGCAAAAAACTGAACCAAGTGATTTTTGACATCCTCATTTAAACTAAGTGTTTTGTCATCTAAAGAATTCTGTAAAGACTGGAATAGGTAATAATCGGAGGGTGCCAGATATGGTGAATATGGTGGGTATGGTAGCATATCCCATCCAAGCTGTAACAGCTTCTGGCGAGTCATCAAACTTGCATGAAGTTTGGCATTGTCATGGTGAAACACTACATTTTCTGTTAAACAATTTTGGCCACTTCTGTTTGATGGAATCACTCATTTTGTCCAATTGGTAACAGTACACTGAAAATTTGGTGTCCGCACATCTCTACTTAAGTTAGACCTTTTTACATAAGTTAAAAATAATGTAATTCTAATAATTACTACTGATATTCTGTATAATATTTGTTAATAAGTCATCTAAAATAGGATTTAAAAAATTAATATTTACTATTATTTACGGTCACATTATAAATTTGCAACCTGTACCATCTATATACTATTATAAAAACTATAATTATAATTTTTCACATATTTTTGATTTTTCACGAAATGAATATGCCAAATAAAATATAGTAGGCTATATTGTAAATTATAGATTATTTTCAGCAAGAAAACAATGTTTCCAAAACTTTTATAAAACTTACTTTTTTTAAGTATTTCATTTATCACTATTTTTAATATTTAATAAATTTTTACGGTAAACATAAATAATAACAATTACATACTTTATAAAAATAAATGATGATATGATAAACTAACTATAGATCACCTGTTAGTGACTAATGAATTTTAAAATTAAAAAAACTACATGCACTAAAGTAAAATGTAATGTAATGCAATATCGGGTTGACATGTGAAAATATGAAATATTTTAATTCTTCTGTGCCTTGTATATTTTCATATAGAATACAGAATCTGGTTAATACTCACTGGTCAGCAGTTACATAAAATTAACGATGCTCATATAATACTTTGGTAAATTCATTATTTACAGAACAGGACATTTGGCAAATGCTAATACAAGTTTAATAGTCCTTACATAGTTTATAATTGAATACATAAATAATTAAAGATAAAGACAAATTTAAAATGTTTCTGGTCTAATATCCAATAAGTCAACAGTTTTTTTTTACTGTTATAATAATAATTACCTAGAGCAGCGCTATCCAGCTGGTGGGCCAAATCAGGTCCATGAAGGGTTGTTTTTATTCACAAATAAATTTATTTTTATCTTGAAAATTTTTTAAACATAAACAAACTTAAAAATATTCTTCTCTTGGACATTAACGAGTAAACGAAAGATGAAATTATAAAAAGAATGTAGGTTAACATGACATAGGCTACTTGTATCATAAAGAGCAGTTCTTAATTAGTATAAATTCTAATATTCTGGTCGGCTGGTATGAAGAAATTGGATTGCGCTGATCTATGGAGTAAAAATTTATCAATGAATATAAAATGATTCAAATAAATAAATTGATACAATATGCATTTACAAAATATGTAATAAAATTAGAAAAATAAGTCTATATATGTACAGTATATAGACAAAAATATTAACATCAGATTTAAATGTATTCGAAATCCATTAAAAACTGATTTATTTTTAATGTGCTGCATAAAGACCAAAATAATTGTATAATTTTTATAATACTGTATAGAAATTGTAAGAAAATAAACTGGCACGAAATTATTTAAACAATGTAGAAAACTATTAAAACACGAATCATTTTGTTTTTATGTTAAATAACCTATAAAGTAATCATAACTTTTTGATGTTTAGCTGTAAACAGACAATTAAAAATAGAAAAGAAAACTTGCAATATTGTAAATACTGAATTTTATTATTTCACTATGTTACACTTTTGCAGTTAAAGAAACACTATCAAATTAACTTACTGTTGCGATAACAGGAATTAATGTACAATTAGCTATTATATTTTATAATATTTAATTATTATTTGTATAAAATAAGCAAAGAAAAGCTGACTAACGTCATGTTACAATTACACATAACACGATGTCTCATCAATTCTATTGTAAATAAAAAAAAGAGATTGTAAGAAAAAAAAGAAATAAAAAAATTATCTGAAAATATCTGAAGTTCATTTTGAATATAATATAAAAAAAAAAAAAATTTAGTCTACAAAATAATTGATAGTTCTTGGATCAGTTCCAAAATTTCCAATATGAATCAGCAGAGAAAGCCAATTCTGGGGGCGAAGCCGGTAATCGCACATTTAAATGACAAGGGTGTAAAAATATGATATAGCTTATGTATGAATAGTAATTGCAATAATAAACTCTAGGTTTACAGTATTTGGTTGATTATAATCTCTCAACGTAAATGATTTATTTTTGCATTAAAATAGTTACAGTAGTAGGCTATATCTTGTGGATATGTTATTGCATTTCAAAGGGATTGCTGTTTGTTTTATATAATATTATACAAAAAATTTTGATTATTTTTCAAATTGCTACAGTATGTCCGAATTTGAAGAGTCAATAATGAAAATAAGGTTGGGTCTAGTTATCAATCAGTTTTTTTATAGTAGCCTGAACCAAATTATCCTTAATATTTTAATGTTCAGCAGGATGCATTTTTATTATTATTTATTCAAATATATTAATGCTATATCTGTTGTAATAGTAAAATATAATTAATTTGGTCATTAAAATTTATGCAATTTAATCAACAAATATTCTTAAAACTGGATTTTATTTAAAATAGCGTAAAATCAGGAAGGATAGAGGAAAGAAAAAAACCAAAATTTGATTTCATTTTGTAGGCTATTCTATTTACATTGTGACAGCATTGGTATTAATCCAGTTTAATGATGCCTACTATATATTTGTTATTGTATATTGAAACCTTTTGATCAGAAAATGAATGCATTTAATGTACAAGCTGCAGTGCTTTTCGGAACTATGCTTATTGTTACATGTGATGCATTGTAAATACATTTAAGGAAAAGCGCCGAAGTTCCTAAATTACTTTTGTATTTGTACATACGAAAGTACAGTAATTTAGGAATATCATCTACTAATAAACAGCATAAGATAGAGCCATATATGTAAATATTTTCAAATAAAAGTTTATTGCTTCTTCAAAATGCTATAAGGAATTTATTGAAAGAAAACTATATATATCTTATTTACGATCAATGAAAACTATTTAAAAATATTTAAACAAAACTCGACATGTTTATGCGATTGGTTATTAATATACAACAATTCTATATTAACATAATAATCAATAGCATAAACATTAAATTACTGATCTTAATATTTTATTATAAAAAATATCATATAATGCAAATGCGTCCGGACTTAATAAGAGAAAAGAATATATAGTGGATCGGGGGAAGTTGCCATACTTTTTCTTTTTGACCCTAAAACTCATATTAAATTTGAATATTTTCATTTCATATTTTTTGTACTTAAACTTACAAGTGTTTTGCATATATGATTCCATCAAAAACTTTGAAATAACAATTGGGTCATGATTTATAATTTCTTTTTAAAAGTTACAATTAGTCATCTTACCCCGAATATTCGGGGTCCAAAGCGCAGTGGCATCTTACTCCGAATATTCGGGATAAGATGCCACTGCGCTTTGGATGATATTCACTTTAATAAATAGCCAAACTGAACTCTTTAATCATCTAACAAACTTCTTGTTCACTATACCATGTATATTTTACTAGAATAAATTATTAAATTCTATAAAATTACAAGAATTAAATAAAATCAGCTATTTAAATATTGTATATATCCACGGTGGTCAAGTTGCGACTTTTGAGCCACATTCGACGCTTTGATGCCTTTAGTGTGGCTCCATATCACGAAAATCAAAAGTTAATATAGAGCAATCTCTTTTAATTAAGAAAGATGTAGTTGTGCATTTGTCCATATAAAATAAGCTATCCCAAACATTTAGGAAAGTGGATTTAGCAGTTTTTTTCTAAGCCCTTCATATACAATTAGTATTCAACATACAATGAATTATTTACTGTGTGATTCCATGCCATATTTTTCATCATTATATTTCTATACTCTCCTTTTTAACGTTCTGTAAGGTAGATATAAGCCTATCATATATTTGTGAAGCATTGAAGCAATTCATTCCTCCTCTGTTTATATGTTATGCTGCAAGTTTTAAACTTTCATCGAACCAAAGACCTCTGCTTATATCCTAATATATGTTCTTATCATTTAATTTATAAAAATAAATCATAAATACAAAAATTTAAATTCGGCATCTAATCCTGAAACAAAAATTGCCATCTTTCCCGTTGATCAGGGTGAGATGCAACTTTTAATCACGTGACTTAAAATGGCTAAATTAGAATGACATCGAAAGAAAAATATACTTTAAAGTATCCACTACACATTATATATATTAATTTTTAGAACTGTATTATGATATTATTACGATTAATAATAATACTTCAAAAAGTGAACTGTATAATTTTTGATAAAAATTTCAACTCTCGCTGGGAGCTTTTTGATTTCTAATGCGAGTACAGTAATTGATAATCTGATAATAGCCATCTTCTATATTTTTGGCGGCTTATAGGAGGTTATAATAAATCACCTTTTATCGCCATTTATTTAAATATTAAGGAATTAGAGAAAAATAAGCTTCTTCCCCTGATTCACTCTATAATACAAATATTATAACAAATGTCTATATAGTATAAACATTGCATAATTTCAGTATGAATATCAAATTACTGTATTAATATATATTGAATAATATAATTCATAAGAGATTAATTTAATGAGTTGTCTCATTAATCTCTTATTAATTTTTCTAGATTATATTGATAATTAGAAAATTTTAGGAAAACACATTAATTTATTAGTAGACTTACATAAAATCTATTGTATTTACACTTAATTTATTTTGTCAGCAGTTTTACTTACTTTAGCTACATTATAAAATAGCTACATCATTAAAAGTACTGTACTGCATTCTAATTACCTAATGTATATATGAACTCAAAGGCCACAACAGACTAATTACATACTGTATTCAAATTTTTGCATCAGACATAACTAATATTGTACAAATTATTCAAATTGTTTAAAAAAGTTCTAAAAAAATCAATTCATTTACTTTCTAAGGTTATTTTAAACATAAAATATTATACAGTATAGCAATTTAATATGCCATTTAAATGTCATTTGTATTAAAATTATCATTTGATTAACATGATCTCAAAATTTTGCATCATTACAGTACTATAAAAGTTTCAACAAAATATAAAATTTAATTTTCATTTGGCTGCTAAATTGTTAATATTTTTGTTTTCCACAAATATATTATTATTAAAAATTATTCAGCATACAAAATTTTATAGTCTTATATTGACTGAAGCAACTTCTACCTCAGCAAATCCTCCATTTTAAAAAGATTGATAGTAATTATTTGAATATGTATGAAAACGATGAAGTCGCATTCAACAATTTGACTTTTTTACAAAATTTTATAAAAATCTGCCGAATATTTGGACTATCTGTTTTGAGTATCTTATATGGACATATAAGATTCTCAAATACTTTACCATACTGTATAAAGAAAAGAAACTAAAAATTTATAAGAAAAAATCAAAAGTTGTGTTTGTACAATAAATTCTAAAACAAATTTTTGGAATCTTCGATTATAAGATTTGAATGGAAATATTTAAACATTATAGAAGTTATATATATTTACTTAAACACTCCTGAATAATAAAAGCATTATTAAAACAATAAATATATTTGCAATTTCCGACTTTATATGCTATTTGGAATTACAGTATATATGGTAATTATAAAAGAGTTTCATTATAAAATAGCAAATGATACTGTCAAAATAATTTAAGTCATTTAATATGGCAGGTAATTCACCTTTGAATGTGAGAGGAACACAGATAATAAACAAGCAAATATATGGTAATATTTTCTATCAAATAAAATTCCTCATAATTATACAACTCATCAGATCAGAATAATCTCGTCAGTTTTCTCCGAATAAGTTGATTCAATACGCATCCTATATCCATATATATAATTGAATAGATATATGACAGGAAAAAAAAAAATATATATATTTTCTTATTTTTTTTCGAAATTTAAAATCAATATTTAACTAGTTGGAATTTTTAATTGAAGTATAATAAATATTTGAAGAAATTTCTCTCAAATATTAGCAGTTCTCTTAAGTTAAAACTTACATACAAATTCTCAAACAGATTTTAAATTAAATAAATTATAAAACATGAATAATTTTATTATTTTATTAAAAAATCATTCTTAGTCTAGATATGATTGCGGATTTCTTTACTTTTGTTTGAAAGATATTTTCGAAAAGATACTTAAGGAAAAAATTTTGAATAAATAATTTTCATATAAAATTTAATCATATTAAAAAGTTATAAATTTCTTATCATATTTTTCTCTGATGGTGATGATAATTTCATCAATAATTCAAAAATTAAGAACTATCAGTGTAATATTTATATTTTGTTTTTACAAGATGGAATTGTTTAAAAAATTTTAATAATTTATTTATAAGTAGTATGAAAAAATGTTACATTTCGAATAAGATTAGAGCACTTTTTGAGATCTTATTTATTCAGTAATTTATTTAAATTACATCTAACCTTATATCTACTGAATTTTATCAACTTTAATGCGTCTTTTCAGTTAATATTCAACGCTCATTCCATAAAACAATAATTCATAGATTAAAATTTCAAAGTTTAATAAAAATTTAATGTTTTTCCGTGGCTTGTCTTTCTTTGTTGTTATTACACGCTTTTACACAAAGTAATTAGAGCAGCAATATATAAATTTGGATAAGATTCGCCTGTAAAATATTAAATATAATAGAAACCTTGATTAATATATTTTGAAAAAGTAAAAAGAAATCTTTTCAAATATTTGATAGTAATTCTATTAATTTACTTATTTTTTGAATTAAACTTGAATAATTAAAATAAATAAAAGAAATTATATTTAATCAATTTTGAAGAATATTGTTCTATAATCATATATATTTGACCATCCACGTTCGCTGGTTTAACTTTCGAGGATTTGATTATTCGCGAGTTTGCCATCAATAACTAAATAGGAATATTTTGGAGATTTTCGGCCCATTGTGGAAAATTACAGATGACCTCAGTAAGCTAGAATATGCAAAGAAAACTGAAAAAGTTTATTAAGTTATAAATTCATAAAATATATGCAATATTAATCTATTTTACTTTTTTAATGTGTTAAATATGGTCAACAGTATTAAGGTTCCGGGAACATAGAGATATTTGTGGGTTTTTCACTTTCTCAGGGATTCTGTGCCCCTAACCTCTGCAAATGTGGAGGATTGACTGTATATTACACTGTTTATTTGAAATTAATTATTGTCTGTCCACGAAAGCCACGCTTATCTAAGGTGGATGAGTCCAAACGCGAAAGGGAGAGTCGCAGTCGGTATAATGACGGATGGATTATTGAAATTTTTTTTTTTTTTAATTTTTTTAAATTTATTTTTTTAAAAATATACAGTATATATTATTGTACTGTGTAATTTATATATAAAATATTCATTAAAAATATTTTTATAGGAAAAGAATTTATGAAATAGCACTAAAAAATCACGATATGTAATGTTTTCCAGTTCTTGGGGGACAGTTCATTGAAAGAACACTATATTTTGGAATAAGATGACATAATTAGTGTAAAAAAGCAAAAGTAATAAATTGATACTAAAAAAGCTTTTATAAAAAAACATACAGTAGTTAAACGAAATCATAATTAGAATCATGATAATCATAAGGTATGAGGAATATTTTTAGAGGTTCAAATTCTCATTGAAATTTTTATTGTTAAAATAATTTATTAAAAGTTAAACACAGTAAAAATGGAAATATTAAATAAGTATGACAATTAAACATCCAATAAACTAATATAGGTATGAACAAGCAATTTTGGAAACAAGCAATCGCCAATTTTTATTATATGTCCCCATTTTGAAATGAATCATTCCAAGAAATGTGGGATCAAGATTTATAGTATAATGTGGAATTCATATTTAATAGTATGATCTTTCTATTCAATTTCATGAACTTCTATTAATTAAGTTATTAGGAAATCTCAGAAGTTTCAATATGCGCCATTTTTTAACGATACAAGTCGCTAATGTAGCCTCATAATACAGGCGGCCGGATGGTCCAGTGATAACGCGTTGGCTTGCCCCGCAGGAGGACCCGGGTGCGGCAAATCTCCTGAAAAGTTTTTTCGGGGTGCTGGGCCCGGCCCGGCGATCTCCGTCCTTCACCATCCGGCCCCTCTCCACGGGTGTGGGAGCAGCCCGTGGTTGGAACTGGCCCCACCCCTTAATAATCTCTGATTGGAAAGGAGCGTAATAATACAAAAAAAAACCTCATAATACGTCATCTTGATCTAAACTTTCATAAAATTATATGAGCTGGTTCAAAAGATTTCGGGAGAGTATCTCAGAAGTCTGAATGTTCATAGTATAGTATTTAAACGATTGAAACTGTGATATTAAAAATGGACCGTGAAGGTCATTTTTAATGGCAGAATATGTCTACTAAAAAATAATAGATTTTTATTATTAAGAAGCAACTCTTCCTTAAGGGCAGTAACTGCGGGCGTAGAAAGATAGCAAAATAATGTTATAAAATTAATTAAAATTTTTTTAGGAAAGTACAAAATCACTTCAAACAGAGGTTGTAGAGAATTCATTAAAATAGAATTCGTAATCTTCAAAAAATAATTTTTTTATATATTCTAGTTACAAATTAATATAAATATTTTATAAATCATTCAATCAGTTTCTGAAAATCCATATAAATGCATTCTAAAACTGAAATAATAAACTTTATGCTTGGAAGGCAATAAAAATAAGCGAATAAACAATGCGACTATCATTTCAATTTAATAATTCATTTTTAATACAGTAATTATGTTATAGATCTATGCCTTTAATTTTCAATTTTTATGTTTTTATAATTTCAAAAATGAATTACTTAATTTAACGGGCACTTAACCACTGTCATCGAGAACTTATCGAAAAATTTTTAGCTCATATATTTTTAATAAAGTATTGAAATTAAATCGACATCAAATTCATAATTCAAAATTTATGTTCTTTTTTATAAAACACTATAATTTAAGAATTTTTAAAATAAAATTTTAGTTTCTATATTTTAAAATAATTATCATTAATTGAAATTATAATTTATAATAAAGAATTAACATTTCATTTAAATATTAAATAATAAGTGCATCTAAATATAATCGATTAAAATGATATTTATCACATATAAAATGTCAGCTATAAAATATTATTTATACTTAATATGATTTTATAAATACAATAATAATGTAATTTGAGTATAATCGGTATTTTTCAATTTTGTATGACAATCAAAATCGCTTAAATGCTTGACATTAATCTAATTGAATTAAAATCCTGAAATAAAATTTCATAGATTAAAAATTTTATGTTATATATACAGTACTTTGATTCATATTAAAATGTAAAAATTCTCAATAATTTTCAAATACTGTACTGTTTCTACTGTATTCAATATTTCGCACTTTATCGAATTTAAAATGATTCATAAATTCCATACCCAGCTATTTCATACTTAAGTTGAAAAAAAATTTCAGAATAAAAACTATTTATTAATATTAAAATAATATTTTTATTTGATTTACAAAATGTTTAATATTTTAAAACAGGTTTACTGTAAAGCATACTAGGAGTGATTCATCTTTGATATACATAATAATCAAAATTAATTATTTTAAAAATTTTTATTAAACGTAATATTGAGCAATAAGAGAGTAATTATTTGTAAAATTAGTTATAAGAAAGTAAAATTTAACCACATTGCTTACGGAGAACTAAATTTTTCATTATATACAGTACTGTAGTTATCACAGGACTTATAAAGACATTATTGATAATTATTTAAAATTTTCATAATTATTTTAGTAATGAAATTTATTTCAATGCAAAAACAATTAGTAATTCTTAATTTATAAAATTTAGTTAGTAACTTTTCCAAGAGTTAACAAAAACAGAACATTTCCTTAAAAAATAAAAATATATTCGATAACATTTTCAAATATAGGACATTAATCTACTTTCAAAATTTTCTTATATTTAACTTAATTCAGATGAACTAAATATCACAAAATTAATTTACAAATTTTGCACAGATTTATCCATGATATAAACAGAATTTTTATACACATAATTATACAGTAATATAAACGCATACATGTTTATATTACTGTATAGTAAAATGGATGTCTAAATGCATGCTCATTACATACATGCTTAAATTCAAGGTTCATAAAATCTCAACTTAATAAAACGATAACTGATGTGCAGTCAAAATTCGCTGCTATGTTCAATGGCTGCAGCGTAAAATTCATTTGTGAAAATTAAGAACACTACGATAATCTTATCACAATCATTATTTAATAAATTTTTTATCGATAAAATATAATTCGAGACATTTTTTTTTATAATTTTGAAAATGTCTTTGTCAATCAGTTGCAAGAACTAGGGATTAATATTGTAAAAGTATTTGGGTAAAAACACCTTTGTTTTTTCCTTGTAATAATTTAATAGCTTAATTGGAAATAATTCAACATCGAATTTCTTTTAATGGATTTTTATTTAAGCAGAAATCAAATATGCTTAAGAATATAACAACAAAATTAAAAAATATATATATTAAAAATTTTGATTTATAGAGCATAGGGCTGTATCAATAAGCAAACTGGCCAATTAATCATAGTTTAAAACTTATTAAACAATGCTATATTATTATTTTATATTCTATTATTTATATAAATACTGTATACAGTACTATATACATTCAGCGGCGTGTTTATATCTCTTGAGGCTTTTAGGCGCTAAGAGATTTTTTTCAGTTTCTCACTGTTAATAAATTAAATAAAAAATAGTATCAAAATCATATATACTTATATGCATATATTTTATCCAACATTTATATTTGTATTTTGGTTATAAATAAAAGAAGTATATAAGAAAACATGAAAATATTTTATAGATTCACTCCATTGGAAAGGTGGTAATAAGAACTCAAACTTGAACTACATTGTTACTCCAAAATTATCACACATTTGATATTTTTAGATGAAATAAAAAATGCAATAACAGAAAATCTAATTTAATATAAAAATTCTCGATTTTTTCTGAAAATGAAAATTGAGGGACCTAGGTGCGACTAGTGAATAAATACGCCACTGTACAATATATATGTAGTATTATTTACATTATATTAATTTTATATTCTATTAATTGCATTAATGCAAATAGAAAAATGCATTATTCTATAGAAATAATGCATTTTTAATTCTATAGAAAATTATATTCTATAGAATAGAATAATATATAGAAAATTAAATATAGAATAATATAGAAAATTAAATTCTATAGTTAATTTTTTATATTAACTATAGAAAATTAAACTTAACAAAATTTCTACCCTCAAAATATGAATAACTAGTTATTAAATACTTTGATATTTTTAAGTAGCAAACGTAGAAGTGTGTTGCAGTTTCATCATTCATACGATAATGATGATAATCAAACTCTGATAATTCTGTGTTACAATTTAAAAGTATAAATGTTTTGCTTACTTAATATAAAATTAATTTCAATTTGTCTTTCACTTTGTTGTGATAAAAAAGCCCAGCTATTTTTATATTCTTAAAATTACATAGTTTATAAACTTTAAAATCTGAATTTAATTGTAATAAATATGTTTATTTATAATTAATTCACTTTGTATTTTTCCTTAATTTATTTGTTAATTTGTCTTAAAAATTCTTTTATTTATTTTTAATTTTCATTTATTTTCACAGTTGTATTTTTTTGTTTAATAAGATAAAATTGGCCCTAGACTTTGAAAATGTTACCTTAACCTTCACATAAAAGAATCCTCCAAAGTAGGATGAAGGCTAATCCATTTCAATATGTCAAAGTTGTTTGATGACTTTACTGACAGAGATGAAATGACTCAAACTGTCAGGCAATGATCGATTAATCGACCAGATAGGCGATTAACATACCGATTAATCGGTGTATTTTTACTATGTTACATATGTTACTAAAATATAAATTTATATTAATTTCAAATATTTACATATTGTTTACTGTTATATACGATCAGTTTTTATATCAAACCGGCAACTAAAAATCTAAAAAATGTATATCAATTAAAAAATTTCAATCGTAATTTATAATAGTAAACAGCCATGCAAGATTTATTCAATATGGATTGAAGTGAAAAAAAATAAATTGTAAAATCCCTTAATTTTTATTTTATGTAAGTGTAATCAAATACAATTTTCATATCAAAATTGTTCTTTAAAAGTAAGCTTTAATCTGTATTATAAGAAATAAAAATATATTTAAGCCTCTCCATTATAACTAATACAGTATTTATTTTAGTGAATCAAGTCACAAATGATATTATACGCAGAAAATATTGTTCCGACTTTTATTAATTTTCTGGTATATTCGAAAAGATAAATCGTTTATTATACAAATCATAAATCATTTCTTATTTTTATAGACGTGTTTACAATTTATCATTAATTTTGATATCAGACAGTGATTTTTAGCATTATATATTTCTGATTGATTTCTTTTTTCCGATTAGAGTCTTAGATAGAATCAAATTTTATAATGAAATAAAATTTCAAATTTAATCTAGGAATATTGATTAAATTGTATGTACTTTTTCAATAATGATATTATTCAGTATCAGTAGAAAATTGGGCTCCACTTAAAACCTTGAAGGACTGGGTAAAAAAAAAAATGCTTTATATCATTTCCATCTATTTGGCCCTTCAAGACCTTAAGGAAGTATAATTTCCCTTTACATACTATAGCTTTTTATCGATAGATGGTGCTAAATGTTAAAGCAAGGCGCAACATATGATTTATCTGCATTACTTTAACAACTTATTTTTAGTTCTACTGCTATTGAATATTACTGTAATATATTTAATTATTATTACTGTCCAGGTTGTATATAAATGAAATCATTTAAATATTGCCTGGCCTGCGCTGAGCACGTTGCTAGTATAACTGTAAACAGTATAATTTTGTTTAATAAATATAAGCTCCTTCGAAATCAATGTAGATGACAATATGTTTTGTAGTAATTAATCTCGAGAATTTTCATGATATTTTGTTAGGACATGGGAATTTTTTATTTGCAACAATAACTTCTTTTTCGTATTTTGTATTACAAATGAAACTTTTTAACTATCTGTAATTCAGTTTAAAATATTGCATTTAGTTTCTAAACGTAAACAGATGCATTCGAATTCTGAAACAGAATAATTGAAGTATGCTATATTTTATTTTATTTGTTGAACCTTGAATAAATATTAACCTTAAATAAAATTATATATGAACTTATATTACAGAATATGTTTAGCGTTTACTAAGTATAGCAAAACTGTGAAGTAAAATTTTATTTGAGAAATATCGCGATATGCAATCCTTAAAATTATAAAAGTTATTCATATAAGTCCGCTACAATTATATTAATAATGAAAATTTATTAATAAAGAGAAGAATCTTGTGTGAGTAATTTTTGCCTTCAATTATAATATATACTATTATTATTATTCGTAATATTACTATTATTCTTAATAGGATATTTCATTGCATAATGATGTTTTTATAAGATATAATTATTTTTTAATATTTGGTCATGAGATATCACAGTTTTGTTTCCAAGTTTATCAATCATTTGACTTGAAGCTTTTTCAATAGCATTAACTTTTTATTTTGACAAATAAAATTCGAGCATCGTTCGTCATGTTATCAAAATCATGAATGTCATTTTGCGCATTTTAGAGAACTATGCGATCCTTTGGCAGGGCCGACTTAACCCGGTAAGCAAATGATGCACCGCATGAGGTCGCCTTCGGAAGGAGGGCGCCAAAACTATCATTTTATTAATATTGTAAGGGCGCTGAGTAGATGTTACAAGAAAGCTGCATCGGAGCGCCGAAACCCCTAAAGCCGGTACTGTATCCTTTGGTATAATATTTTTAACGATCAAAACCATACTGTATGCAAATTAATCAATAAAAAATAACACAAAATAAACTGTTTTAATAATTAATGTAATATAATCATATTCAATTTCATTATTTAATTAAATGCAATATTTAAATTGAATCATAGATATACAGTATATTGCAATCGAATATGTCATAATGCTAGATAAAACTGAAATACAGTCAAACCCCTATAAGATGCTACTATCCGTTTGGAGACGATTTTTGCGGCTAATCGAGGTTGGCGGTTTATCGAAAACATGTGTAGTATATAAATGAAGATGAACTTCGAATTTATTAAATTTAATAAAATACAGTACCTTTATATTTAGCATCCAAATTGAACATTTCTAAAAAACTATACTTTACAGTATAGTATAAGTACCGTATATGTACAGTACTATATAGAATACATGTTCATCTGCTGTTCTGATTCTCTACTTTGAGTTCTCTGTAAAACATAATATACACAGCTTTCTGTACACTGTCCTTATTTGCTCGGTTACGCAATAAACGATGGAAACAATCTGGTTCTTACAATCTTAAATTTTCTACAACCTAGGTGTGAACCAGGCTTAAAGAGACACATGATTAACGTTAATTCCATCTCTCCCACCCGCTAGTTACAAATGAATCCAGAGAGTTTTTAATATTAGTATATATAGTACTGATGAACTTCGGAATGTAAGTCATCCCTGGGGGATTAATGAGAACAAATACAATACCAAAAGGAATATTTGTTTAGACATTTCTATTGGCGGATGGCGTCTTATCGGGATTTGCCTATTCCATTAACATAGGGAAGATCCGTTCTACCAAATTTCTTGACGGTCAGCGAGGGTGGCAGTTTAACGGGGGCATCTTATCGGGATTTAATTGTATAATAAAATAGACTTATCATACTATTTATGATTTAATTTTTATTTCAATTCATTTAATTAAAATCAAAGTTTTATATAGATTTACTTTAAAGTTTCTATTAGAAAACATTTATTAGATTTGTCTATTTTATATACTGTATTTATTTTTTACTTAACGGTTAGAAAAAACTGTAAAAATTCGTAAATTATACTGAATCAACTTCTTATTTTATTAATTATCTTGTTTGGAAATAAATGTTAAACTTTAGAAAAAATTTATAACTGTGCAATTAGATTTTATTTTAAGTTTTCTGTATAATTAGATAATAGGTTTATGCTTGGATTGGGTATTTAAAAAGAAAATCCCAAATCAGATTGATTTGATATAATTGATAAACTCGTTTGCTCCATAGATTTTTATGGTTCTTAAACATAATTATGCTATGTTTAGCTATATTTTCGTAAAAAGTGCCAAACTATTACTTTCATCAACAAGAATTACAAAATTTTATCAAAGTAAACATCTGCAATATTAACTGTATGATATTCATTTATCACTTCTTAATTAATGGCAAATTTCAGATTTCAGAAACATCCGCCAATATATTATATTTAATTTGATTCTATTCTGTGATTTTAAACTTATTAATCAGAATCGCTCATTTCATAAATTATAAAGAAGATTTAGATTATCGATTCCTAGATAAGAATCAATACTCTAAATCAGGGGTGGGCAAACCGCGGCCCACGGGCCGCATGCGGCCCTCGGAGTTACTTAATGCGGCCCCCGTAGTTAATAGCCATAATACCAAAAATTTTTATTAATAAAAATTATATATTATTTATAATATATTTAACTAAACTTATGATTTGTATACAAGTGAAATCTAAGTTTGAATATCTCCATAACTCATATTAATACTGAAATATTTTTCATTATTCAGCTGCAAATATAACAATGAATAACTTTGCTGATAACTTTTCTAATTTAGTAAAATTATAGTTGAAATGTTTCATTTAAAAGAGATTATCAATTCAATATTAAAAAATAAATATAATTTTATAGAGAATTCAACTAACCTGTTCCATAAATAGTAATGTTATTCTTTCAAACATTTGATTACCATTCAAAGATGTTACAGCCATGTAAAGAAACAATCCATCAAGAACAGCGGTTGGTATATATACTAATGGATAAGGTAACAGTAACATCGATAATCCAATCAAAATGTGTGATATAATTCCTGTGACTCTCGTTTCTCGAACCCTCACAATACTGTGAAATGTTAAAATTATATTTGAATGCTAAAAAGTGCTGGGGAGGAAAAAGATCATCCAAGTAATATATCTCACATTTCATAAACATGTCCTTGATCGACTCTTTCTTCAACATCAGCGAGACTACGCACGTGCATAGGTGAATGTGGTAATACACCGTGCATCCATGGCAGTCCAAATATAGAAAGGAATCCGTTGATAATTCCCACAACAAGGAGATCTAGATGATAGGCAGTTCCTTTTTTCAACCTGTTATAATTATTTAATATGAAGTAAATCTCAAACACAAATTTTAAACTTGCTTTTATATTTCAAAAATCCATAAACTTACTTATTACATGGATTGTTGACCATTGCTGCAGAAATATTCTGGTCCATAAAAAAAAGAAGTGACAAAGCAAACCCTAAACCAAAGGCTGCAGCTGCTGCCGTCCATGGTAGTTCTTCTACTGGAGCGCGAATAAAAACATCATTTTGACTGTAACGAAATTGCTCAGCTGAAAAAAATTATCAAATGAACTGTATCAGAAATATATTAAATTTACAACTTTTAAAATGATATTAATTAAGATATAAAAATTTTACATTAAATTCAACCAGTTATCTCTAAGAAATTTTTATTATTATTTTCTATATTAAGATTTAAAATTATGACACAATTTAGAACTTTCAATAGATGTTTAATAAAAATGAAAATAAGATTTTTATTTAATTGTGTTTAGCAAACAAGAATATTCATTGCTAAAGAGCTTTTGTGTATTATTTTTAGTTTGTGTTTAGTGCACTCTCATTGAACTTATATTATTTATTGATCATAATTAATGATAGATAACAGATATTAAAATGGATTTAAATTATTAGTTTTATTGATTTTTGTGAAAGCATATATTTTTAATGAACAATAATATTCTTAATAGATATAAAAATTAATGAAATTTAGATACGAATTTACCTTTACAGTTGTTTAAATCATTTCTATGCATATGTAAACAGATTTACTTGTCCAGTAAAATCAATCAATAAATAAATATGATGATAATACACAAGTAATCCAATAAGCATTTTAACCAGGAATACATTAATTTTTTAGACATACCTTGTTATTGTGGCAATTATGTTCCAGACCACTTCTGAACTAATTGTAATTGTAGCAACCATCATATTTACTCATAAAATAAGATTGCTCTACACATTTTTCATCTTATTTGTGAAGTTCCCAATAATATATATTTTTATATATATTTAAATATTAACATTGACATATATCTGTGTTTTTAATAATAGAACTGATAAGAAATAAGATATTTGTTACAAAGAAATATAGTAGATCCGAAAACTTCCAATAGAAATGATGGACATATGAAGATGATGCAATGTAATCAATTATATATTAATCAATCCTATCTGTGTAACATTCAACATTTAAGTATAAATGAAAATATTATGATAAGTCATATATATTCAAATATTTTTTATAACAGAATCAGTAATCTTTTGCTAGAATCTGACAGATCATGTGACTGGTTAGTATTACCTATCATAAAATTTAAAAAATTTTTAAAGATATTCTACTGGATATTATAATATTTAAGATATTGGAATAGTAGCTACTCCAATATCTTAAATATGAAGCACAGTGTCTCTCTTTTATATTTTTTGTTTGGCAATATTCAAAAATAAATTACTTATAAGTAAGTTTACTTGGCAATTTCAGAATAACTTTTCAATTATTTTATTTTTGCAGGAAGAGTGTTCTAATCATAAGTTTCTATACATTTCAGTTTTGTTTTAGATAACAAAACTGTTTCATACATGCGACATATTGTATTATTATTAAACATAGAGATGCCATCTGCAATTTTTTGTCTGTGTCTGTTTTATTTATATTTTTCTTTTGGTGTATTTCTCAACCAACTCACTTTCAAACAACAGCAGCAGCTTAAAATCTTTTATTTTAATCTATTGTTAATCTTTTCTCATTGAAAAATAAAAGATTTTAAGCTGTTGTTGTTTGAAGGCCAAATTGGTCGAAAAATAGACCAAAAGAAAAATAGAGCATACCAATGTATGTAAATAAAAATTACATTATAATTTACTCTAATGTAATTTTTATTTATATGCATTTATAAACAATATGTTACCTCAAATAAATTTTATCAGAAAATGTCAATAACAATGAAGAATAAAAATTTTTTAACATAAATAATTTCTTTATTTTTTTCTTGATTTTAAAGGTTTCATTTTCATTTATTTAGATAAATAAATCATTGTTTAATCATGTGCTATTAATTTTGTTAATCTTTATCTAATTTTATCATGATCAAATTGAATTGTTGAGAATGAAACTCCTGGTTTTAACATTATGTCTGTGAGAAATTGATTCTTGATTTTTAAGTTCTTACTTAACAAGCTTGCTTCATGAACAGGTTAGCTCATAAAGGTAAGAAGTGTACCTGTAGTTATTCCTATTTGACAATTTGTGGATTTTCTAAGTTCTGATCATTTAAGAATACAGGATGATTATTTTACAGCCAATTTTGGAAATTAGATTTTGTGCTTCCCATAATCATGTGCACATTGGCTGATTTTCCCGTCCTGTCAGTTTCAGCAAAATTTCTACTACATATTTTGGTTCTGATTTTTATCAGAATCACACAGAAATTTTTTTAATTTTATTAATTATTTTTGTTTGATTCAAAAATGATGTAAATGTTCATCAAGTTATATGAATTTGTGTTGCTCCTCTACAACACAAATTCATATAACTTGATGAAAAAATTGCAACTAATATTTACAACATTATAAACAGTCCTGTATAATGCATAAAATAAATTTAACATTTGATATACTTTTTGACTTTTGTTTAGAAATGCAGAATGCAAACACTTATCTAGTGTTTATATATACACAGTGAAGCTAATTGAGATCTGCCAAGCTTCGATATGACCTCTAGCGGATTTTTTTGGAACTATTCAAAGGGTGAATCTTTTCAATATTTGAACAAGCTTCAAGGTTAATATATTGATGTGTGCGAGAATTCTGGTAAACATACGGGAATTTTGGATATATGTATAAGATGCGAGCATATGTCTATCTTGTACCCGAGATTTATGATAATTTTCAGAATTCTTTTCTTTAAGAATAAAAATCAAAAATTTTTCTTCAACCAAAAAGTAGTCTATCAGTTTGTATACTTAGTTTTTTCCTTCGTTTCTAATCAATTAGAAATGAGTATAGTCTAGACTATTATATAAGACTAAGACTATATAATATTGACAAAATATGTAGTAAAGAGATGGTGGACATATTCCATTTAAGCTATATTTAGGAGTAATAAATAGAAAAGTTAAAGTACTTTAATTTTTAGTGCTAACCATTTAAAACAATTAACAACTAATTATGGAGTGTATCTTTCACAATTGGAATGGCTTGCAGCAGTTTTAAGTAAATGCAGTCTAGAAAAACTTTATATCATAGTATTTTAAGCAATATAAATTTATTTATCACATTATTATAATAAGTAATTTTGTAATAAAATAATGTAAAACTAATTGTGGAGTGGATCTTTCACAATTGGAATGATTGCAGTGTTTTTAAATAAATGCAGTCTACAAAAACTTTACAAAATTTATATCACAATATTTTAAATTTTCAATTTTTCAAATTTATCAATGTAATATAAATATATTTATCACATTATTATAATAAGTAATCTTGTAATAAAATAATGTAAACGTAATATAGGTTTTCAATAAAACTCAAATTATATTCATTATACAAGTACAGTATATAGCAAGTGTGTCTTAAACATAAAAAAACATTATCAGAAAAATGTTGAATTGCTGATGGTACGATTAACGATTTCTTGGAAAATCAATCAAGTTTTATCATTTTAATTATAATTAATAATTTGAATAATAAATTATTAAATTTTATTGTATGAATAAAAAATATTCGTTACAAGGGGGACAAAATTAAATAAGTTAGTATAAATTACATACGTTGTATATCTTTACAACATTACTAAAATTAATAATTTGAATAATAAAAATAACAATAGCAGTTATATATCCGAAACTGAAGAATTAGATTCAGCTGAAATCAGCATTGAAGAAATTGATTTATTATCTGATTCCTAATAATATTCAAGTTAATGAAGAATTAACATAGAAAAAATGTTTGAATGAATGTTTCTAAATTCAAGAAAAAGTTTATCATGTTTACCATATTTCCTTCTGTAACCAACCTTTTGGTATGTTTTAATTAATGGTATGAGAATGATTTTAAAAATACACAAAAATACGAGAATTTTCAGAATTTCGTACGAGATTATTGAACGCTACATATAAACAATCCTGCTGACAAGCTTTCTGGGTGTATTGTTCACCCTTTCCATGGCCATTGTGCCTGCACGTAGCACCCTCTATAGTTCGTGGCAGATCTCAATATTTATAAAAGATGTAGAGGTTTATAAAAGAACTCAGTGACAAGTTTAAATTTGTATAAAATCATTAATATTGATATTTTGTATAACACAATTTCCTATAATGCAGAACATACCCTCCACTTTTTTGGAATCCACAGTTCAATAAATTTGTGTTATAGAGAAAGAGATGCAAAACATGAGATACAATCATGTTTTGCTTTTTATCTAGCTTTTTCTTTGTGGTGCAATGCACCCTAACATTTTAGTGCTACAAATCTGAAATTTTGTCTAAGTGATCTTATTTATTTCAGTAGTAAATTGGCTTTGAAAATTTTTTAAATTATAAAAATGCTATATTTTTATTTTAATGAATATCATATTGTTCTAACACTTGGAAATCAGAAGTCAGCTTATGAGTTTCAAATTTTTACAGATTTTCTAACTCTGAAGTAGGAGGATTGGCTTATAACACAATTATATATTTTTCATTTTGAATTTTTCTATAATATTAATTGTTATTATATAGGATTATTATTATATATTTTGCAAAGTCACAGATTTGAATAATAGCAGCACTTAATGTATGTTTTATCTGTATATGTCATGTTTATTTTATTTGTAATTAGATAAATTCTAGAAGTGATGAAGTGCAGAAATTAGATCCAAATGCAAAAAAAAAAACAAAACTATCGATATTAAAGAATTTTTAATAAAATTTGGAAATATTAAAATTTTTCTAAATTATTAGATCCTTCCTGATGTACAGTGAAACCTGTTAAAATGACTACTTGGCTAGAGAACAAATTTCAAAAGCTGGTTTGTTTCCCATAGGATGTAACGCTATTTTTGTTCTGTATAGTGACTACCTGTCTAATGTGTATATTGACCACTCACTTAGTTAATTTTAAGAAATTTTAACCTGCTAAAGTGACCAAAAAGATGTAATTTCATGGAGGAATTACTATATTTTCCTTAGAATTTTTTCCATTAGATAAAATTCTAAGAATTAGTATTCCATTAGAATTTTTCTGTTATGATAAAATAGTCTGTTAAATCAGTATACAGGTAGGCCTTGATTAGTGCGACTTATAAAATTGATACCGTTTTTCAGTTAGTGCGAGCAAATATTCAATTAATGCGAGTTGTAAGCATAGACTAGTCTTACTAACAAAGCTCCGCCTCCTTTTATGATGTCAATTAACAAATTACCGTTAATTTTCAGTTAGGAAAACCGGACGAGGAGCAGTCCAAGAACAGTCACTTGGCTTTGAAGGGGTGAAACATCAGAAAGATGAGCTTTTTTGCCGTTAGCTATTATTTGCCTATTATACTGCTATGCTACCCACATTATTTATTTTCTTTTGTTTATTACCTGATTTCTTTATTTAAAATAAAACTTGTGAAAAAAATTTGTTTTTGTTATCTTTTGCTGTCATATTCTGCTAATAAACAAATAGAAAACTTGTTAAAAATTTCTCATTGGTTCATTAACTT
>AYEL01080371.1:0-24325 GCA_000484575.1 Olivierus martensii
AAACCTAGATCCTCCCCGGTGGTAAGCCAAAGCTTTACCACGCGGCCATCCGGCCGACGACAGGCTTAGGCCTTGCGCATTCGTGGACATATGGGTAAGGATGGGAGAACGGTAGTTTTTCCGATTAAAATGAACTCGGAAACAACTTAAAACAAATCAAAGATTTATTAAAGAAAGTAAGAGAGAGATTTTACATATTTTGGTCTCAGAATGCACCCATATCAGGATGAAGTCAATAGGGTTGGGATCTCTACAACGACAATACTATTAATCACTTCCGAAAATCCTGAAGAAGAGAGAAAAGCAATCGACAGTGGACAGATTCTTTAACGTAAAATAAACATAATAGATTAAAATGCAAGACTATGTATGTATATATTAGGTTATTATATACTGTATAAATAAACGTAGTAAGAAATTATGTAATTATTTTTTTGGGTCTCCAGAACGAATTAATCAAATTCCCAAAAAAACTATGGTAAATCGATGATCGGTTAACGAACATTGTCTTTGAACGGATTATGTTCGTTAACCGATCAGCCAATGTATTGTTGGCCTATTTGAATATCTCTTTTATTGGATTCTTATTGATGAATTTTTTACAGAAAACTATTGTGCTAACTTTTTTACATTGAAACTGGACTTTTATAATATCCCCTGGAATATAAATGAAAATCTAAAAACGTTTGTGACCTATAATTCCAAAAAAGCACAACATTGCGAGGAATGCTAGGAATTATTATTATATCACATGGTATAAAAGCATCAAATGATGTAATAAATTCGATATAACAATTGTATTACATGATAATGATATAACAACTCATTGAAACAGAAAACTGATGAAGCAAATATTGATACTCTCTCTTATTATTATGTTGCTACTTACAAATTTGCATGAATAATTAACCATTATTTTCATTGATTATAAATCCCTATTTTTAATTTCTAAACGATTTTAAATCAAAATAAATAATTCATTTGAAGATTCAATGAAATGTACCAAAAGTTTATATTAATCTTCGCACCATTGCTAATTTCTCCTGATAATTACTAGCAATATCGTTTCACTATTTTTAATTTCTAAACGATTTTAAATCAAAATAAAAAATTCATTTGAAGATTCAATGAAATGTACCAAAACTTTATATTAATCTTCGCACCATTGCTAATTTCTCCTGATAATTACTAGCAATATCGTTTGCAGTTTCTTATATTTACAGCTTTTTGCATATTATTCAAGTTATATTTAATAAGTTTTTCTTATTTTTATATTGAAATTAAAATCTTTGTATTATTTGACGATTCAATTCACTTCAAAATTTATAACAATCCAACAATAGCCATTAATCATATTTTTAATTGTTAATTTTCTTTTTCCATTATGAATAAATTCGTAATGATTACTCTCATTCATCGTAATCCAACTGCAGAAATTCTCTTCCATATTTCAACCTGACAATTTATCATTGAAATTTTTATAATCATGTAACTTTTCTTCATGTTGTATTTACATATTTTTTTCCTTTTCATAACTAAACGTTTCTTTTTAGTATTTATTAAAATGAAAATGTTATTTTGCCACAAGAGAATTTAAATCGGAATTTTAATGATTAGTCATTTATTTATGATATAAACAAATTTTAAATAAAAGAAATTAGAATTAGATTAACAACATAATAATTTACAGAAAATCGAGTTAGTATTATTATTCAGTTCGTCTAAATTACCTAAAAGTGTTCTCCAAGATATAATTCTATATATATTAAATATTTTAAAATCTAAATTATCTATAGCGAAGTGAGAATATCAATATATAAATAGCAATATCATTAATGTTATTAATCTTAAAGTTTTATATTTAAATTTATTTGTTTATTGTTTTAAAGGATATATGTATCAAGTTGTTTATTTTTATTCTTGATGTTTTTTTTTATTAAAACTTCTTGCTTAAAAATGTTATTTATAATTTTCTGGAATTATTTAAAGCTTTTATAGACTACTAATAGTTATTATAAGAAAGAAAACTTAAATTTTTAATTTGGTTATGAGAAGAGAATGATTACATATCATCCACACAACTTGTAAATAGTTGATTAAACATTCAACTCTCTACAAGAGATAGTTACAGTTTTTGTATTCTTTAAATTCTATTTGTTTATTTTCTAATAGTTTGCCACAAAATAGGAAACAAAATATGAGAATTTACAGTTTATATTTTTAAACATATCATCAAATATTTCAATTTTATTGTTCTAGATTAGTTACCATCAGCTTGTGACCACCTTCACTAATCATGCTAATAGATAACAAATCCAAACGAAACTTTCATAAAAACTGGAATATTTCAGTTTTTAAAGTAAAGCTTCAAGATTAACACAATATAGTAGCTTTACCATGTTTTGTTCAATTTATTTAACTATTTACTGATCGTAGTTCTACATGTACAGTAGTACCTTGGTTAACGGCGGCCTCGGATAACGACGTAGGCTTTGGTTAACTAACTACTCCTGATTATGTGAACTTTCGAAAAAATAGAGCTCTGTAGAAAAAGCTCGTCATCGCATCACATGATTCGTTAGCTCAATTGTTACTCATTATTTTTTTATCTCAATCAATTCAAATCCGACAATATTATTATTAAAATTAATAAAATTATAACCATATAAAAATATATTTAAGTAAATGATAATTGACATATAGTAATGAAAACAAATTATTTAAATAATTAAAAATAGACGCGCAACAGTTCATTAGTTTTTAATTTCTTAAGGATGATTTCTGGACGATTATTATTTTAAATTCTGTGAACAAAGTTTGATTCTATTGTTTGTTTGTGTTATATATTACTTCACACCTGTAATGGTATGACATCAAAACTTCGGATTCCATTGGAAGAAGAAAAAACGTCTGTCCGAGATCCTACAGTTCATATAGACAATAAATTAGTGAGTGCATGTCACTGTTCGTTCGCCATCAAAAGTCAAAATCAAATCTTATCTGTTTAATAATCGTGGAATCTATAAGCTGCTAATCAATGTTTATGGGTTCGTTTCTCAAAAAACTCGGAAGTGAGTCCAATTGTCTTTCTGGTGAAGATTGATAATTAAAAACTGTTTCCACGAACGATTACTTTTATTAATGTTAATTTTTTTTGTAGCAAATATAATAAATAAATGATTAGTTAGGAACATTTAAAATGAGTTTTATCTGTATTTTTAATATTTATTATGGTTGTGGGGAGGAGCCGGAACGAATTAATCAATTTTCAATTAAAATGAGTTTTATCTGCATTTTTAATATTTACAATGGTTGTGGGGAGGAGCCAGAACAAATTAATCAATTTTCAATTAAATTTATGGGGAATCGTGGGAAGGAGCCTGGAACGAATTAATCAATTTTCAATTAAATCCTATGGGGAATCGTGCTTTGGATAACAATGGTAATCCTGGAACGGATTACCGTCATTAACCAAGGTACCACTGTGGTTTTGGTTAACGATGATAATCCTGAAACGGATTACCGTCGTTAACCAAGATACCACTGTAAATTGAAGTTGATAATAAGATAAAAACAAATTGATTTCACTGTTTAATCGCCATAGATAACATCCAATAACCCAATTTGAAAAATTGTTTTCGGAATAAAATTAAAATACTGAATGAATTTTCTAGATATAAACAATAAAAATTAATAGTTGCATCCCAGAAAATTTAAAGATAAAAAACAAACATAAAATCGAAAACATCTGAAATATTAAAAAGAAGCAGTTCTGTATCATTTTTACTTAAGTTTTCATAATATTACATTTCAATATTTGTTTTCAAAATATAAAAATTTTCATAAATCCAGAAATACATAATTCCGATATTTAAAAAAATAAATTTAATATTTTAAATAGTTTAATAAAATAAGAAATAATTTTTATAATACGATTGTAAACAAATTATGAAGATCTAAATAACATATACAATACTATTGGGAATCCAACAATTTAATAAAAAAATCCAAAAATATAAATTCCCATCCAATTTATAAATAAAAAATCTTGAAACAATTCCAATATTAAAAATGTAGTTCCAAAAGATTGACAAATTGTTCAAAATAGTGGCAGTGCAAATATGATAAATAAGTTTATGTGAAATAAAACTTTTACAAACAGTAAGTTATCACTCGAATTGAAAAACTGTATATCCAGTTAGCGTTTGTTGTGGATTATCGATTTTTATATATCAGATGAAGTAAAGGAGAGATATGTCACAAGATAACTAGTGTTTCTAACGTGTATTTCACTTTTTTAGATTTGTATTAATAACAGCTCTATTTGACATCAATTTTCGTAGTTTTCTCTTATCTCTCGTGAGTCGTTTATGTCACTACCTTCAATAAAATGTCTATCTTTTGGGCTTGTTTTGAGATATCTAAACTTAGTGATATTACATGATGGAGAATTATTTCCTTTCGACTTGTACCATTAATTTCAGGCTACTCTATATTTTATGTATCATGTTTCGGTAAAGTTAATCTATGTCTTCTCGTGAGAATAAAATTGAAATATCATTTTACATTCTAGTCTACAAATCGAATTTAACATTTCGAAAGAAAATTCCGCTATTTTCAGAAAACGATCCGAAGTGAATCTATGAGAAGCTTCTATTTCTTTATGTTTTTACTTTTTGCAATAAAAAAATCCTACAAAGAAGAATAATAGAGTTACTCAAATAAAAATTACATTAGATTAATATTATTCCAAGTTTATTTTTTCACTTTCTTCGATATTATAAATCAGAAATAAAGCAATATTTTTATAATAATCAGATATTAAATCATTAAAATTTATAAATATTTAATTTCCTATCTATTATGAGATAAGAATTATATCATAATAATTGCTCAGACATAAAATAAGCAATTCATTTATTTTTAATGTAAAATTATGTTTTTTTGAAAGTTAAAAATATTAGTAATGATAGAGTAATGATTTTCATAGTTATAAAAATTAATTTTCTATATACGTCTATAATAAAAATTCAAGAATTTATAAATATAAAAAAATAATGTATGTTTGCTTGATTAGAATAAAGTTTTTCATCCAATATAAGGTATCATTTAGATAATTTATTTTAAATATAAACTTTAAACCACATTTACAGTATATTCTTTTCATATTAGCTAAAATTTAATGTGAAATTAGATTTTTAGAAAGAAATTTTTTAACATTATTCCTAAATCAAAATTCTTTATGTGAAGCTGTTATGTATGTTGACTTTTGTTTCGCTTCATATTGGCTTTTCTAAAGCTTCTGGATAAAAGTTCGACTTAGTGGATATCTCACTGAGAATGATCCCGATAATCTCCTTCATACTAGGAACGAACTTTTTCTAGCAAAGATATCCATAATCATCTGGATGAAATCGAATCTCTATTCTTCTATAAAACATAAAACTGCATTAGATTTTTAATGTTGTTTTAAAATATTTGAGGAAAATTATAACGTTTGTTTTTTTTGTGAAAAAATATATTTTAAAATATTTGAGGAAAATTATAACGTTTGTTTTTTTTTGTGAAAAAATATATTATTTCCGTTATATAAAAAAAAAAAAACAAAATATTAAAGAATATATATATTATTAAAATTTAAATTGATTTAGATAATTATTATGAGATTTTTCTTTTCTTTGAGTGTAAATTATCGTTACATTAATAGAAACATTCATGTATTTCACTCACTAAATTTTACATTTTTTATCAGAATTTTCAGGAAAATTATGGCAAATATAATTTTTTTCTGACAGAAAGCTATAGAATTTATAAAATACGTAAATTTTAATGCCATATAAATTTTAATATGTACTATATAAGCTCTTCAGATAATTCTTTATAAGATTTATTTTATGGTTTTCTTCTAGAATCATATACATTGTACTTTATAAATGAAATTAATTTTTAATCAGAATTTTTATAGAATTTAAAAATTAATTGGGCGATTAAATTTTGAAACCACCAACTAACTAGCATATTTAAATAATTATTCATAATGACTAATCTTTGTGTCGATAATGAATGATTACAGTTCTACTTAAAATTAATAGTTGATATGTCATGCTGAATTGACAACCCAATATCTATCCATAACCTGGATTATAATTATAAAGATATAGATTTTAATTGATTTAACATTATCACTTTTAAATTGATCAATTGACTAGTAACGCAAACTGTAAACAGTAAGAAATAATTCATAAAATATTAAATAAATTTTTTTTAACTATTATATAGTTTAAAAGCTATAAATTCGAGCTCTAAAAGTACAAATAAAATAGTTAATTTTTCTAATTTTATACAGTCGATCATTGAGTAAATTTCTTTAAGTTTTCTGATTTTTTAACGCATAACGTCAAACATTATCATATTGAAAAACATCCACATCTTTGTGGTTTCAGGTATAGATATCTAAGAAATTTAAGCTATGTCATTAACAGGATTTCGATTAGAGGTGAAGCCATAAAAACTTAATTACTACAACTTTGTTGGAAACAATATACATCATTACGGACATGAAGAATGAAACGATGTCTGTTCTTCCTTCCATTCTTAATGATAAAACTGATTGAACGACTTGAATACAAATGCAAAATTAGCAACGATTTTTTAAGATCATTTGGTAGAGAAAATTTATGCTTTTTAGTAACAATTCGACGATTTCTTTTATGACATGCATTTCGAATTGTTGAATACATTGAATATGAAACAATACACTTAGCATCATTTGATATCATTGTTGGTTTGTTCACTGGATTATTTTTCTTACGATAAAATTGTGTGATATTTTGTAGAAATGTTCCCAATGAATGAATGAAGTAGTGAAGAAAAGTTTATCATTAAACAAAAATAAAAATCTTTCATTTTTCAAATGTATGATGAGGAATTTTCAAGTGAATAGTATGTTTTTCATGCACTGTAGTGAGGTTTGAAGTTGAAAAATATATTCAATGAATTTTTTAAATCGATAATTATTTCCATTTTTTCGTCAATTTACTCTTTTTAGAAATTATGGAAATATTTAAATAAGTTTTTAAAAACATTGTTTTGTGCTATTAGCATTTAAAAGGGAAATTTTCATTTTGAATAATTCTTTCTCAGATTTTACATAATTTTAATAAGATTATTTACTTTATACAATGCATATTCAGGGATGTTTAATTTTTTCCTTATTAATTCCCTGTTGACACATATCTTATTAAATTAATTATCTGATTAACATATTAATAAACAGTAAATGTGAATTAAACTTGTAACTTTATGTAATTAATTTTGTAACTTATTTCAAAAAGTTTTTTTTTTAATTTTAATAAAAAAAATTTAAGATTATTCTGCCGTAACAAAATCTTTTATTAAAATTTATAAGCAATTATTATTAACAGTTTTATTAATTATGAATGATCCTAGAAGTTTCAAAGTTCTATATTTAAAAATTCTAAACAAAAGTAAATTTATTCGATCCAAATTATATTCATCCACGAAGAAAAAAAAAAAATTTTAAATATCATAAGACATAGATAATTCCCAATTAACTTCGTAATTTTCATCGCGGGCGTCGAAAAATCCGCAAGAAGATTACGCTTAATCCAACCAGCCATAAAATAAAGCAAGAAGAGAGAAAAGCAGACACGGCTTTGAATCTAATTTCTTGTTCATCTCTTTACAAAATGTAGGGCTGTTATAGTGGGATTGTTGTCTTAAAGCCTGATTGGTCGGACAAACATCAACTCGGATAAAAACGAAGACGAAGAGAATTTAAATGGGCTTTTTTCAGAGCTTATATCGGTAGAAAAGTGAAGCAAGATCGATACATATCGTAGATTATCCGCATAGATAGCGAAGAATAGATAATTTTTTCTTAAAATTGCCATTATAAAATATGCATTGTAAAGAGTTTGAAAATACTATTCAATGGATTTATATATATTGTATATAAATTTGATATAAAATATACATAGTCTATCAAAATAGGAAATAATGCATGGAAAAGATGGCGAAGAATCTATTTTTACAGATAAAGTTACAATGGTGCTATCGTATCAGTTTCAGTGAGAAAAATCTATTGATTAGTAGAAATTATCTTGTAACATGTTTTTAGTCTTACCTCTTATAAGCCTTACATAATTTTTGATTTTTTTGTTTAACAATAGTCTATGTAAATTATATTATTATAAAAATATATTTAATAAAAATTATTTGTTAAACTTATTTTTGAGTAATTTATTGATAATTTCATTTATTGGTAGATGTTTCAAACTGTTATATAACACAAAAGATTTTAAATTAAAAATTTTTCTCTTCTAAATTATTAATAATAATGAAAAATTTACATTTGCTCAGATATTTTTATCCAGAATTAAAGATTATTGATACAGATAATAGTTACTAATGATTATACAATTTGTTCAACTAGTATAATTAGGAACACATATTTATTTCCGAATATTTGCATATTTTTTATTTTTTTCACACAAATTTATATTTTTACGACTGGATGATAATTAAAAGATTTTAATCAAATATTTAATTATGTTTAACTAATTTAAATATTTATAGATAATTTTTAAAATGAATTATATCAACAAGGAAAACTTTTTCTCGTTATAATGTTATAATTATTTAGTTATTCATTTCGATATATTTGATAAAATATTTTTAATAAAATAATAAGCAAGGAAAAATATTAAAAAAGAGTAATACAAATAATTAAATAATTTTCTCTTTCTTTATTTATTCTGTATGAATTCTTTCAGGCTATTAAGACAAAATAAACACTTCAAGTAGTATAAATATATAAAATATAAAATTATTAGAATTAATTTTATAAAATATACAGAATAAGATGCAATAGCCAAAGAATATAATATTTTCCTAAGGTTTTTGTGCAAAAAATGCAGTGTTGATTATGCTTACTACTTTAAGGATAAGCATCTTATAACTAAATTTCATATAACGTGTTGTGGATAATTCTGTTTAATGAACGATTCAAAATTTATCAGCTAATTAAGATATATATTTAACTGTACATCTAATATTTAACATTCCCATATTTACCCATAAGATTGCATATTTATGGTTTAATAGATATTTTATGGTCTGTTTATATTTATTTGTTTGCTATTATGATATATGGCTTCTTGTCGTTGATGTCATAACATTTCATATTAAACTTTAACCATTACTAATCACATTTACTTGTCATATATCACGGAGTTTGACAGTCTTATTTAAAGCTTAGACTGGAATGAATAAATTTATCTAAAAGTAAAAAGTTTCAAAACAAAATTACTTTCTTTCCAGTGTTTGCGAACGTAATTTAAGATTTTAACATATCAAATAATTTAATAATTTAGTAATATTTATTATTTCAACTAATTAATAAGAAATGACAGTAAAAAAATGCAGCTTTGTCGAATAAAAATTTTTAAATATATACACTATTAGAGCTGAATAAAAAAAATATGGAAGAAAAATTCGTCAGTAAGCTCGGTTGCTCTTATACGATTAACAATGCCATCATTGTTATGACTCTTTCTTGTTAAGGAAGAAAACATATTTTAGTTCTGTGCTTTATTGAAGTAAGTCTGGCATACTAAAAAGTAGAATTTGGTACGAATTAACATTATTTTTAAAATAGAATAAATAACAGCTATTAATTTACTAAAAACTAAGTAATAAAATGAAATAAAAACTGCAAATTAATTAAGTAAAATTTTGGTTGATTATATACTCTAATTTCTACCAGCATTAATTTTTTAATATTCCGAGAAATATCTTTTAAATTTTGTGAATTAAATATAAAATGTTAGAATTTTTATTCACTAAAACTTTTTAATTAATCAGGTAAAGCATCAGTTACATGAATTGAATATCCTAGATATTTTCTATAAAATATAAATTAAAGAAGATAAAATCAATTTGAAATATTTAAATGTAACTAGTAAATTTATGAAATTTCAATAGGAATTAATTTAAATATATAATTTCTTGATTATTTAAAAATGAACAGTACTATATTAAAGGACAGAAAACATTTGGGCACATTTTTAATCAAAAATTTAATCTATCTAATTTGCATTTTGTTTGTCCACAAATTACATTACGCTTTATGAGAAGAAGAAATGATTGAGCTTGTTACCGATAGTAACAAAGGAAGAAAAATATCAAAAAATTTTCTGTCATTAAAAAGAAATTTTTAAAATGATCATGATGTCGATACTATATATATTAACTTGTAATATTAAAAAATATTAAATTTTAAAATTAAATAAAAATTTGAAGGTAAAAGACATGTAATATTTCAGATTTATGTAAACGAAGTAAAAGGTCAAAATTGCATTATAACATACAGGAGGAGAGAAATAAATTTTTTTGTGATAAACAAAATGGATCTTATTATCTCTCAAATATATTTTGTTTACTGACAAAAATTTATTTCGATAACTGAGTTTTAATAATAACTTCGATATTCAGAATGTTCATAATTAAGAAACTTATTTTTCTTTCAAAATTACAAAAATAATTTAGATATCACTATACAAGGCCGCCTATATCAATTATATTTCTCACATTAAATGAAAAATGATAAAACCGTTGAAGATTCCCCATCATATTTTATCCTTCTAAATTTATCGTTTCATGTAATTCGGTAAATTTAGTTACGCGATTCCGAAAGTTCAGCTTAGTTACATCAGAAGAAGAGCACTTAATGGTTAAATCGCGTGCATTCAAATAGTCACTCACGTATGGACTTATAATTAATGATAACTGGAAAATGAGTCTTATTTGTTAGATAATTAGCTCTTTCATTACAAAATATATATTACTATTGATCAGTTTTAGAAAAATTACGGGTATGCAATCACTGCAGTTCATATACAAACATAATGGAAGAGAGATGGGACAGATTCAGAATTGCGTTCAAATTATATTCTTTAACTTAGAATTCTCGTAATTTGCAAAGAGATTAAAATTAAACCAACCAACTTCATTAATAAATTAATTTAATGCTTATATTTGATGATATAAAATAAACTAAACTTTTGTTTATTTATTAATTCACGAGTTATCAAACAGTAATTGAATAAAACTTAGAAACAAACTTAATTAATTTTTCATATTATTTAATATTATCAGTCGAAATTAAAATGGAGAGAAGACAAATGACAGAAATTATGAGATTTCAGAATATATGAATATTCTGACATATACTTAATCTTAAATAATGAATACTTGTTCTTTCACTTATAGTTTAATTATTTTTATAAATTATACATCACTTCACTTTAATAATTTAAGAGCATGCATTCGATCAAAACATTAAATTATATCATAAAATAATTTGACTACATTCACATAAAAATATATAAAAATTAAATATTATGTATTAAGTTTATATTCTGTAGACATATCTAGATTTTATAGAATTCTATTATCTTTATGTATATATATTATTCGAAAAAAATTCTATATACCTAGACTTACATAAAATACATTATTTATATATTATAAGCATATATTTCTTTAGAATTTTGTTTACTGTTAACATAAAGAAATTTTTTTATTTAACAATATTTTATGCGTTCTGTTCATCATAAATATATTATAATTCCAGTAATCATGAATTTTAAGAATATAAAAGTTTTTCCTTCATAAACATTATTATTAGATATATATAAATCAGTTATTAAATCTTAAAAGAAATTTCATTAAATTTAAATTATATACTTTGAATATACATCATCAAATGTTTTAAATATTTTATTTCTTTTGCTTCATAACAAGATTTAACTGTATTAATGCAATACTTAAACATAAAAGGTTTTAAAAAATTAGAAAAAAAATTGGTACAAAAATTTATAAATGGTAATTTTGCATCAAAATAATTAGATATTTATTTAGAAACATCAATAAAAAATTTTAAATAGGTAAAATGATGATATTTTATCTACAGTTCATTCGTCATAATGCATAACAATTCACTAAAATGTTACTGTGATAAATTTTTTTAATTTTTTTTTAAATTGAAGTTTCTTGGAATAGATTCGATTTTTTAAAATAATAACCTCATTATCAATCCATAGTTATTCTTTTTATAATTTTTTTTTCCTTTTCAGTTTTTATTTTTTATTTTTTTCAACTTCCTTCAAGGTAAATAGACGTTCAAAATTGAAATTAAACATCAATCATCCTTGAGAAGCAGTTTGACAGAAGAACAATAAACAGGAGACAAATAAGAAAATATTGGAATTTTTATGCAAACTTTTATTTTTTTATTTATTTTCTATTTTTTGTAGAAGAGAATTGGTAAATCCTAGTGATAATATGGAAATCTGACAAGAACTTATTCATTTATCAATGTCTGTCGAAGAAAGTATAAATACCAAATATAAAATTGAAAAATTTATAGTTTTTCTTTTTTATAATATAAACTTTTATAACAGGTTCGTAAATCTTATCTTTTAAAGAGTAATGTATCATTTATTATAAAGTAATTAATAATGTTAATATAAAAAGACATAATTAATATATAAAAAAATAATTTTTAAAAATTTAAATTTATAATATAAAAAGACATAATATATAAATAATTTTCAATATATCTATAATGTTAATGTATATCAAATTCATTAATTTTTTAGTAAATATTAATTAAAAACATTTTAATTATATGTTACTAAAGAAAAACTAACTAAATTTTTATGAACTTTAAATATGAATAAAAATTCTATTTAAATGTTTCATAGTTCATTATACAGTATTAATATCATATGAAAATATAGGTACTGGTGATAATTATCGCTGTAGGTATTTTATGAAAAGATTTTTATTTAATATTTTTTATATGCGACAAATAGTTTAAATATATAAAAATTTTACTATTTCAAAACCGCTATTTTATAAAAAAACCACATTAAAATTAGTAATCGTACATCTCGATTAAAAGAAATAAATAATCATCTAAAATTCGAATGCTTTGCAGTTTTTGGTTCATGAGATATTTTGCAGAGATCTAACTCACAAATAGATTACATTGTTGTAAAGTATAAAATTAAAATTCCAAATCTCTTTTCAAATGACTAATGCCATTAGCACACAAATTTAAGCTTCAGAGATATCGACGTTGTAATGTTTCGAATGACCGCCATTTTGATTTCGAATAATCGTCATTTTGTAATGAGACAATATTACAATTTCATAATTAATAGACATTAATCTTAATGCTATAATTAGAAATTAGCTGCTAAACTTTGAATATTATGCAATTTTGATTCTAAAAATATGTTGTTGAATAACAACTAATTATTTTCAAACCAGAAAGATTATATTGAACCATAAAGGGATTAATGTTACTAGAATATTGGAAGTTGATTGTCCTCAGGGTTCTTCATGTGGTCCAGGATTCTGGAATATATTAAAGAATAGTGTCTTTGAAATTCCTTTACCATCAAATTGTAATATCTTCTGCTTTGCTGATGATTGCTTAGTTACTGTTACTGGAAAAAACATTTAAGAAAATGAAATAATTTTAAACAGATAAAAACTATAATAATTTTAAATAGATTATCAAAATGGGGCAGATTGCAAATTAAAATTTAATGCAGCTAAAACTAAATTAATGTTAGTTACAAGAAAATACTTTCAAGGTAAAAAATTAAATTATGAGAATCAAAATTAAATATCTCGGCTGTGTCATAATAGATAAAAATCTCTCTTGAACACTACATATTAAATTTATTCTCAGCAGGGCAGAAAGATTACTTTACATGCTAAATAGAGTTGCAACGCTTCGCTGGGGTCTGAACTCAAATAATATTGATTCTATTTATGAGGGAGCCTTTTTACCTTGAATTTTGTATGCTTGTCCAGTTTGGGGAGAGTCTCTGTCCAAACTTAAAATCCGGAAACTTCTTTTAAAATTCCAACGGAGGGTAGTCATTAAATTAATTAAAGGTACAAGAACAATTTCCAGAGAATCTGCTTTTACTGTGACAGGTAAAATCCCTCTAGAATTAAATTAATTAAAGGTGGGTACAAGAACAATTTCCAGAGAATCTGCTTTTACTGTGACAGGTAAAATCCCTCTAGATATCCTTATTCAAGAAAATATTGATATTTTCTATGCAAAACAGGATGGTGTTTTTAATCATAACTCAGTAAAATACAATATTGATAGAATAGCTGAGTTTCGATTTCTCCCCCATCCAGCTTACAATCAAATAGATTCCATAGCAATTTGTAATGACACTCACAAACACAAAATTTTACTGATGGTTCTTGTTCTCCCAATGGGGTGTGTTCAGTATTTTTCTTTCTAAATGACAACCAGGTTATTCAATGTTCAGATTTTAAATTGAATCCAAATTGTACTATTACACAAACTGAGGCCTGGGCAATGAAGAAAGTCTTGAATTTTATTAAAGAACAATAAATCCATAATATCTTACTTATGTTCTGATTCTCAAACTATTATTACTTATCTGCAAAGACCAAAAATATCTTCTAAATTACATTTTGAACTTTACTCCCTTTTCAAATGTTATTATGCTTTCTATAACACCAAGGTTTGTTGGGTAAAGGGACATTCTGGCTGTCATGGAAATGAATTAGCTGATGTTCTAGCACGTTCAGCATATCTTAACAAATCCATTTTATTCTCTACACTCTCTATACAATTCGTCAAAAACTGTCTTCGTCAAAGTTCATTAAAACAATGGAATGAATGTTGGGAAAAAGATGAAAAAAGGACAATTACTCATTTGTTCTTCCCCATAATACCGGCATTTGATAGACTGGAAAATCAAAATTGGCAAATTTCATTATGCAATCACACAATTTCTGACTGAACATGGTAAATTAAATTCTTATCTTTTTCGGTTTAAAATTTTAAATAATAATCTCTGTAACTGTAACTCTGGCGAGATAGACAATGTTAAGCATATTATTTATAACTGTACTCTAGTTGATCCCTGGAGAAAACAATTAATCTCATATTTTCACAACAGTTCCCTGGCCAGTAGAAATACAAGAATTCTTTGAAGATAGTAATAGCAGCAAATTATTAATGAAATGTTTTATGCAATGCCTGCTAGTTTATTTAGTCCTCCATAACAAATATTATTAAATTACAATAAATTAATATTTCGTAAAGTTACACTAAACATTTTATACTAACAAAAATAAATATTGATATGCACTAACAATTAATATTTTTTATTATACTTATAAATTTCAATAAATAATATTATCCTCTCTGAAGCTATAAGATTAATATAGTATTGCTATTTGATCAATAGCTTGTAATTAATTTCTATTGGCAACCATAAACAAAAATAAATAAATAAAGCAAATAATAATGATGATAATAATAATGGTAAAATAAAATAAAAAAAAATCATTTATATATCAAACTCTAATTTGCAATTTTTTGTACCCCTAAACCAATAAAATTTAATACATATAATGTTCTTTATGGTACTCATTGAGCTGTTATTCTAAAATAAGAAAATGAAGAGGGGAACAAAAATTTTAATTAAATCAAATGTTTATATATACATATATATTCCTTTAAAAAATAAAAAATAAAATTTGAAATAAACCCACAGTATTGTCCAACCATTGCTGGAGCATCATCGGTAGCAACGGACAGGATATTATCCAGAGGAATACCTTTTTCTTTAAAATAGTGTTCCAATATGTCAAATATAGATTTTCCTTTAGTATCTGTTTCTAATTTTTTTGTGAATAATAGTTCTTGACAAATTTTTTCATATTTTATGAAACGAACGTATGCAAGAAGTAAAGACTCATTGTTTGGTAACGTAGATTCATCGAGCTGTAAAGAAAACTCGATAGTCTTCAAAAAATCAGTTGGAGAACTCTCCACATCCTCGTACATTTCGTCAATTCGTCTCTGTACTGTATTATTGCTTAACGGGATTTTCTTAATATCAGACAGTGGCTTGTGCAGTACAGTACGTAGAACCTCACTCACACAGCTGGCAATATCAATTCTTCTCCAATAGTGTGCGGTTTTCCTGATTTAGCAATAAGCAAGGAAATATTGTAAGAGGCAGGTAACCCATCATCGTCTCGTTTTGATGCCGCTGAAAACATACCAGCTGAAGGACGTTTCGATGTTGTTCTTTAAGCATTTGAAAGTAAGATAAATTTTTATCTTTTCTGTCAGGATGTATTTTGGTCAAATGTTCTTGTAATCGTGAAGGTTTCATGGCTTCATTTGAAAAAAAACTATGGCAAATCAGGCACATTGGTAATGTCTTGTTTAAGGGTGCCTGAATAAAACCATATTTCAAATATTCGACATTATACTGTCTACATTTTTTCTTTGAATCCGACATGAATCTATCTATAAAAATAAAAACAATAAAAAAAATCTGCCGTGGCCACCACAGGACCAACCGTCACTATATTAAATAAAATTATTATATTATATATTATAGGTTGATCGGTCAGCAAACAGCAACCTTTAAGTATATTTCTCTTTTTAAAAATTTACCGATCTGAAGATAAAATATTAATTTGTTAAATATTTAAATTTTTTTATATTTCACTATTTATTTACTAAACTATTTTAGCGATTGCATGTTTTGAAAAACGAAGAAACAATTATACTGTAGTTATTGCTCTAGTATTTCACTGCTTTATACAGAATTTACTTACATACAAATTTACCTGTTAGCACTTATAAGCAGTCCGTGTCATAACAAATTACTAAAAATGATTTTTATATTTAACTAGAGGAGTGCTTTTGGCTTAATCTGCCATTATCAACTCTTACATAACGTTTTTAGAACATTGATTCTGGACTCAAAGCGGACTGCTTATAAGTGCTAACAGGTAAATTTGTAAGTAAGTAATTATACTGTAGTTAGTAAAATCGTACAATTTTTACCACCCTCTTTCAGTAAATAATATCTTAGTGTCCCAACAATATTCTGGTACAATATTATAAAAAAATAATATTTTGCAGATAAAATGTTTGAGAAAACAACAAAAAATTTTATTAAAACAAGTATGCTATTGAACAACAAATTTTTAATTTCTATTTTCTATATTTATCACTTATATTGTAAAATAAATTACGACTGAAATGAACTGCACTGATTTTGTGCAGTTCAGTAAAGCCTCTATTGCGCAGACTCTTGGACGGAAACGGACTCTAGTGGGAATCGACCTCAAATTGACTGTCGAGAGTTGTCGCGTCGCATCAAGTAGCACGGCATCATCTGCCTGATGCATGTTTATATAGTCGGATCAGGCAGATGATCGAGCGCGTTGGAGTCAGCGGCACGACGCACTCGAATGCTTCGGGTGAAGTCAAAGTGACCTATAAGCGATCGTACGTTTAATGCCTGACTATATAAGCAATAACAAAATACACAGAATTCCTATTAAGTTGGCAAGGACTTTCCAAAAATGACCATATAAGTGGGATGACCTTATAAGAGGGTGACCATATAACGAGGTCTGACTGTAGTTTTAAATTATGTTACTAACATTGGTCAGTAAAAAGAATGATAAACAAATAATAATAGTAAATATATATGTACTTATTTCTGTGGCAAATAGTTATTACAAATAAAAATAAAGATATATATAGTCAAAAACAAATAAAAAAAGTAAAAAAATGATGATAAATAAAATTCTAACTAAAATAATAAGTATTTACATATATTTCTGGATGTATATATATTTGTTTATATATGTAACATGACAGATTTTGTCATTTAAACTTGTATATCAAATTTTCTCTTTCTTTGTTTCTGGATTATTTCTGAGACTAAAGCAATCCTGACTCCACTTTCTGTGAAACAGACATTTCGGTAGCAATAATACTATGCTTTGGGACAATATTTTCGGATTTCAACTTCACATTGTAAGATATATATGACCTTACCACTTAAATAAGATTAAAGAAATATGATGAACAGAATGAAGAAGAAGGAAAGAGAGAGAGATGAAATGAAAAAAGAAAAACAGAATAATAATTAAATCAAGAAATCATCGAGTCATCCTGTTTCTTGATCGGGAAAATACATTTACTATATATAATACAGCAATGTAACAGTCTTAAACCCATGTAACTGTATGGATTAATTTTGTAAACCTGATCTAGGGTGCAGCATTACACATGTGATCCACTTTGACCTCTTAATATTCTTTTGAGTGGAAAGAGGTCGCCTTTTATTCCTGACCAAACTCTTATAGATTAAAAAACAAAAAAAAAACTATTCGTTAAATAATGGTAATTTCGATAAAAAGTTATTTAAATTTTGAATGTTCACTTTTTAAAAAATAAATTATTCTATAAAATCATATATTCAATATAGTATTTGTATCAAAATATAATGAAGGATCATTTAATTGGGGCACTAAGTAAAAGTTGAAAATATTCCAATAAATGGTTTCCTTATTAATTATTTTTATTAACTTGATTATTAAAAATCTTAGAATAAGATGGATGCTACTTATTTCTATAATAATATTATAGCATGTTTTATTCAAATTTAATGATAAAGGTTCAATTTTTAAAGATATTTCAATATTATGTATATAAAGTATTCAAAAATTCCGTCTTCCATTACAATAAGTATAATTATTAATTGATGAAAAACCATGTATACCCTATACATTTTAAATTTAAATATGCATAAATTTTTTTATAAAATACTTCGATGTTTTGTGCTGTGTTCGATGAAAAATGTTTATTAGAATAAATACGATAAATGCGTTCTAGCATTCATTTTTATCAAAATTAATTAAGGACCAAAAATCAGATTAACGCAATTGGTGTAATTGGATTTCTTGAATTACTTTGCAGTTGGAAAATCTGATACTTTAGAAACAAATGGAACTGTATCGAGAGACTCGACTAATTCAGGAAATGAAACAGTTTTCATTCAGCTTCCTTCCAGTTCCTGCATTTCAGGAAGAGGAGAGAATACATTAGTTCTGTCGCTAGTTTCCTCTTCCGTTCTTTTGACTACTGAGATCTTAACATCTTTATCGAAATGAAATAGATTGTAATGGGAAGTATTAATGAATTTTACAAAATATTAATACAAAGGAAATTATATTAAGTAACTTTATTCGCTTTCATCAACTTTGATATCATGCTATCAAACTTATTCGCATTAGTATTATGATTATTACAAGTAATGAAACAAAATAAAGTAAAAAATAACTTCATTGCATTGACTTGATTTCCCCAAAGAACACTCAACATAAAATATTTATTAATTATTAAGATAAATATGATTAGTAACGTAGAGGAAACCTAATCCCATAATCTGATTGTTAATTAGAACCAAAAAAAGAAACATTTAACCATTTTATATGAAAAACATATGAAATTGTTCTCTTGTCACGATGACAGATTTACTTTCTTGTTTATTCTTTTTGTTTATTAGAATAAATATTATTGGAATTATTAATATTTAAATTAGTTTTCTGTTATGATATTCACAAGAAGAATAATCTTTGCGCTCCTACCTAATTATTGCTTTTAATAATTAAAATAAAAAATAAATTAATTACAAATTAACTACTTTTTTATTTAATTCCTTTACTTATTTGCGCAAATAACATAAAAAGAAATTCGCAATGAAGTTTCTCTCGTAAAGGCGAATTTCTTAAAAATTTATCTAACGGTTTTACAACCAATACAAAATCAATAATATGATATCCGCTTTATAAATTTTTTCTCAAGTTTTCAGAAATTGTAAATTGTTATATAAAAAAATAGCGAAATTTACTTCCGTATTACAAATTTTATGTATTCTCTTCATAAATACAAACAGTTTTTCTTGCTATTTCTCGAAGGATAAGAGAAATATCAGTTGAATGTTTGATGTCTAGAACCAAAACAGCATTGTAAAATTCGAGCTTCTTTCTTGGACGTGATACTTGACAAGAAGTCTCTAGAGACGACAAAGCAGAGTAAATTCAGTAGATGTGCTGTTTATTTTATATTCAACGCCTCTTACAATTTATCTTTTAAGTTTTAGAATAAGTTCATTTTTTCTATCACAAATATAACTCTTTTAATTCCCAGAAGACAACATATACATCAGGTAAAATAAAACTAAAACTAAATGCATAAATCTTATTACAACCCACCGGAGTAAATTGTAGAAAAGAAAGCTGATTTCGTAATAATATATGCTTAAAAATCAATATAAATTATTATTTTTCTTATTTTTTAGTATCGAAATAAATCATTAATTCTATAAAATGCGTCATTTTTATGTTGAATATTTGATTTAAACTAAAATTAATGTAGATCACGAACAAAAAAAAAATGCTATTCTGAATGCAGTATTCGTTACTTAAAGTTTATTTAAGTTAAAATATAAAACTTAACCATCTAAAGAAACTTTAATTTTTAATGTTATGTCTTCCATTAACGAAATTATAGTAGTTATTTGATAAAATATATCTATAATAAACTTATGCTACGTGAGAATATCTGCTTTTTCGTGAGATCAGATGAAATCAATATCTATCTGTTCTTAAGTCGCATCTGCTACGCAAGCAACTTCGTGACAGTCTATATAGAGGTTATGACGTTATTGACTTTCTGTCCAGTTCTCTAAAGAAGAAAGAACTGGTGCGAAGCGAAAATACAAATACTTATCTTACATTCCTATCATCAAAATTAGATTAATGTAAAAAAATTCAATAAAAATAAAGATAAATATCTCCTTCCATCCAGCAGTAATTTTTTAAACGAATTTTTCACTCGAATTGTGATTCTATCATTTTTAAAGAATCGATTAAACTATCTATCTATTTTATCAATAACTTGATTTTATTCATACTCCATCTTCAGAATGTTAAATACTACTAGAAAGATTTAATTATTAAAAAAAATAAGAAGAAAAATTATTGAAGAATTTCTTGTCTAAATATTTTACAAGGTACGTAACACTTCGCCATCTTTCTTTTAAAATTATTTTAATGTTAAAAATAGTTCTGTGAATAATTTATTATGGTAAAATATTATTATTTAACTTCGTTCTTTTCTTTAATACAAACCATCCTATTCATCTTTAATGACATTTTTTACGGGGGAAAAATTACAAATGCAAATTTGTCTAGTTGTAAATAATAAATAAAGTCGAGAAGTTTATTGATTAAAATTGCAAATTTTTCTCAATTTTTAATGAAATAATTTATAAGAAAAAATTTTAGTGTCATACTAAATTAACAAATATCTATGAGTATATTCTTCCCCGAGTTTGGACGAAAAAATCGAAAGAAAATTAAGTAAACATAAAAAAAATTAAAATATGAATAATAAAAACAATCAGTACTATATACAGATTTTTTATTTTTTGCTTCGTTTGCAAGTCGTTTTTTCTTAAAATGTTTTTGTTTGCAATCGTTAAATAAATAAAACTATCCATTAATCAATGGAGGGAATTGCACGCTGCACAATCGTTGCAGAAATCTAGTAAAAGTCAAGTGTTCCCAAGAGTCCTTTCAAATCATCATCACTCAAGATGAGTTTTACTGAATGGTTTCACTTAAAATAATATTTTACTTGCTTTCTAATTACACTTACAAATTACTTTTTAAACTCTCTAGAATTGAACAACTGGAATGTATGCAATAAACAAATTACCAAATTTATTAATAAATCGGATTTCTGGGATTACGATTAATTCTATAATTCTTACAACGTAATTCTTTTCTGTAATTATATAATATACGTTAATTATAGTATAAAAATAACCTATTTATCAAGTTTACCATTGATTAATTGGCTTTAATAATGAGAAAGACCAAAATCGAATTTTTTTAAAGATCGCCATTATTTTTAACTCCTCCTGCATAAAAGGTTAAAATTCCGATAAGTTTCGAGATTTAATGACGATAAATTATTCAAAATTAAACATTGATCCTGTAATATTTATGATTCGAATAGATTTTTTTTTCTATAAGAAAAAATGGTAGGAATGAAAATAAATATTTTTCTATTCAGTAAACAAAATAAAAAATATAAAATGTGAAAAAATATATATATATCTTACATCAGCCTTGAATAGAAGAGAAATAAACACGTAATATAATTCAGCAAAACGTAAAAATTGTAAATAGAAAATGTGTGATCCGAAAGAAAATAAATTATAAAAATTAAATTAAAAAAGTTCTTCGATTTATGTTTGTAACAGAAGATAATCAGAATGATAAATTTTTTTCAATTTGGAAATGTTTTTACATTGATTAATTTTTGTTCTTTGTGATAAAACGAAATAATAATTATTTTTAAAAATATTTCAAAAAGAATTTTATACTCTTTGAATAAAATTTTTAATTTATTTTATAAACTGTCAACGGAATAAAATTTTTAAATCCAAAGCCTTTCGTATCACAAGTAAAATTTGAAATAAAATAATATAAATTTAATTTATTAAAATTAAAGCGGAATTTTTTTCGATTAAGAAAAATGAAAGGAAAGATCACATCTTTCATTTGTGTGTCCTTCAACTTTTGATATTTTTCATTTCGAATTTCATTCTTCATTTTTAATACATTCTAGTTACGAATATTTTCTTATGGTTCAATGTTTAATTTTAATTTGGCAATTAATTAAAAAAATTACTTAATTGATTTGTATTTCAGTCCTGCTCTCGATCAATACGAGTCATTCTTTGTACATTTCCTTTCATTTATTATTATTATTTTTTAAAGCTATTGAAATATTTCAGTTTTCCTTTATCTTATTACACGCCCAATGAAGAAATTCATTTCGTTGCAGAAGTCAGCATTTTCTCTATTTTCGTTTATTTATTTATGAAATATTTTGTGAATAATTTTTTCTCTGTTTGTAAATATAATTTTTGATCTAAAATGGATCAATTCTATTAATTATTAGTACTTTATTAATAAGGAATATAAAATGAATTCATTTTATATCAATGTATACGACTTCACTAAACTTATATATAACTTATTATATTTTAGTTCGATAAAAATATGTCAAAAAATGGATTCTATTTTTTCATTATAATCTATTTATTAAGAAAATTTTAATTCATAATTCTTGTTAAATTTAAATATACTTACAAGTATTTACTTCTATTTTAAAATTATTTTAAATGTCATTTCTTAATCTTATAATGGAATGCTTAATTTGAAACTTTTCAGTTATAATCCAAATTTAATATTTTCTAAAATATAAATCAATTATTTTCCTTAACTAGTTTTTATTAACATAAACAGAACTCTCCAAATGATAACTAAAGCTGACTGTTCAACATTTATTCAGTGTTTGCCTTAGGTGAAAGGATTAAAATAACATAATGATTTGTACAAATTCATTAGACGAATTTCAAAGTTGATAAATTTTTAAATTAAATTGAATATTAATATTTTCGGTTCTTTACTGTTATTTTAATGAACTCCCTTGGAATGTTATCTCTCACGAGACTTCCTTAGAATTTGATAAGGCATCAAAGTTTTATCGAGAAACGAAAATTTTCTAAATTATCGATAATGATATGAGGCTAATACTTATGATTTTATTTAATAATTCTTTATATCTGCATAAATATAAAATAATTTTCTTTCTTCACATATATCTTCTAAAATATTTTTCAGTTTTCGTATTTACTTATATTCATCACAGCTTGAATTAATTCCCTTTTCAATAGCTTAATATTTTTAAATGTAAGATTTTCTTTAATTTTTTTTTATTGATAAATATTTGGATTACTGGTTCCTTTGCTTAAACAGTGCCTTATAATTATTTGCGATATTATATAGCGATTACTCCTACGTCAAAGTTTAATGAAAGATAATAATATATAAATTGCAAATTTTTGAGGATATGTTTACAATAAATTTGCATTATTATCAATTACAATATAAATGGTTGTTTCAAATGCTATCCAGAATTTAATATGGCCGTAATAAATCGAACTTAAATGGTTGTTTATATATACCATAATATGTAGATATGCCTACACTAAATCATAGTCGTTATAGGAATAGATAAATCAATTTAATTATTAAATTTAGATAATAATAATTTTTAAACGTATTTAAGGAAAAAATAATATTTGCAAGTGATATATTGTTACCTTTAAAAATTCAACAGAAAATATATATACAATTCATATAATAAGATATATTGTGATACTTAAAACAGATACACGATTCGATATCATAAATAGCCAATTATGAAATAAATTGTGATAAAAGTGTAAAATGAAATATCATAATAAAAATTCAAGTATCGTTTTTTTAAATAATT